>SNQJ01S0091933.1:22995-34374 GCA_010110895.2 Picea sitchensis | reverse complement strand
ATTCCATCATCGATGTGAGTCAAGATGATTCACAAGAGGACAATTTTCAGCAGAAAAAGTCACCGTTGAGTTGGCTTGGTAAGAAATGGTTGGATTTCTTGAGCAAGTAAGGCTTGCATTTTCTATTGTAAATGCACTTTTCATCCTTATGTATGCATTTATGTTGAGAGTATGACAAGTTGTAGCAGTTTATCATAACTTGTATGATGCAAGTTTTCATGTGAATGCAATTCGTTTGAAGGCATTCTTGTTGTTGCACAACTTCGCCAGGAGGATGTAAAAGATGGATATGATGTTCACTTGTTACAGCCATATATCTTTTTCATATTCAACTCTTATGTACCCACATGTTACGGGGTTTATGTACTTATGTTTGTACTGGAAGGAGAGTTGAAGACTCATGCACATGCATTTGTTTTTATGTATGTGTAAGCAGTGAACCTGGTGATGGTTCATCATGAATGATTCATGATTATAACATGATTGTGTATCGTGTATTTTGACTTGTCATTTTGGGAAGGTTGATATGTTTCAAATGAGTTTCGACTTGTGTCGATGTTGTCTTGACGACTATGTTGTGTCGATCATGTTTTTCGACTTGTGTTTAGTCGATGGTGTTTGTTGATTTGTAAGTTGATTTTGAGTACACCAAGATGCAGGAAAACGCCATGTTCTTTGATGAAGTACAAGATGCGAAAATTTTCTTGAAGAGCAAAAAGACTTTGTTGGCATCATTTTCAGTCTTGTATAAAAAAAAATTCAAGATTGATGGTTTTTTTGGCTTGTGACAAGATGTCGTAGGAAAGTTTTTGCAGCCATTGGAGAGTTGATTGTGTTGACGTCAAAGAGTTCACAAGAGGGACTTGATTCTCAGTGGGAAGGTTGGTATTCTTCCAAGCACAAAGAGAACAGTGGTTCAGTAGCAGCCAGAGAACAGTGGTTGAGGGACATAGCCAGTTGCAGTGCAAGGCATGTCAAGGTATCCAGGTGATTGTCGAAAAGACTTTTCAAGTAGAATCAGTTGATAGAACTTGAAAGCAGAAGAGTGTTGAAGCTCAGACAGATAATCATAAGATTTTATGGGTCCAAAATCCTTTCAGTGGGAAGGCATAATCAATATCTGGACCAGGGGTCAAAATTTAGCTCAAAAATAAAAGTTCTTGGAATTGCCTCAAAACGAATGAGAACGTAGCCCTCGTCGTTATGAACCCAACGCAACTCATTTGGGTTCAAACGGACATCGAGAGCGAGAGATATCGTGATCTGTTTGAATCGTCAAACATGTAAAAAAAGGGACACTGACTGTGCAGTCCATACAGTCCGTACGGATGCTGACATAGCATGTTCGTATGCTGATGTGGCAATTTCGAATTGGCTGACAGTTGGACGAATCATTTGATGACACGTGGAATTATTTTGGCAAGTGTTTTGGTGCCACGTGGCCCAGTCGTGGGCTTCCACGTGGCACCCTGCTATTGGGTGGTTTGGTTAGAAGTTATGGAGTCCACCGGACTCGACCCCATGACCTCCACCTCCGTCCAAGATTTAACAAAGTCCGAACAACCAAAGTGCCACATTATATGTCTTGTTATATATATGGGATTATATTTATTTATGTTTGACATATTGTATGGTTGGCACGGGGGTCGGGCTAGGGCTTAGCCCCAGCCCCCGAATTTATGCTTTCACATGTGACCCGTGGTATATATGGAGAGTGCGCGCATATTTATTGGAAGTCTAGCCCGCGGTTTTGTGTATTAGTTTATATGTGACCACCGGTTGACACATAGAGCACGCGTTTGGCATATGGATACGGAGTTATGGCGGGAATTTGGTTTTGGTTCAAACAGTTAACACATCCGCCCGCCACTTGTCACACCCAGGTTCAATCTTGGAACCTATCCCTTTTGTGCGGGAAAACAAGGTCGTATGGTGACCACATGACCATGACCTTGGAGGTTAGGGGCTGGCGTGCCCATAACCGTCCTACAGTTTGCATCGTTATGCAGTTGCACTCGGTGCTGGGTTTAAGCACACGTTTTGGAGCGTGTTCTTGGTCAGAGCACACAGAGGTGCGTTTTGGCGAACCAGAGACAGCAAGTTTGAAGGAAGAGAATGACAGGAGGCCTATCTTCTTCATTTTTTGGCCGAATGAGGTGTCGTAAAAGCCCAGCTAGGGGTTTTTGGATGTTCTGAATCCATTGGCACTGTTTTCACAGGCATTTGAATACTTATTTTGTATTTTTTTAACCATTGTAGTTTCAGGAAGCTCCAGGGAGCTTGAAGCCCTCATTGATTGAGGTCATGTTTTGGTGAGTCCAAGTTTGTTTTCTGTGACTGAATAGTCATTTTTGGATAATTGTTATGCTCTAAACACATTGGGACAGGTTTCAGAGGCTTTTGAGGACTTTTATAGGTGTTTTTTCCAAAGAGAATCTCAGGGAAGCTTAAGGCCACATGTAGAAGACGTCATGCCCGGATGAGCCATGATCCGTTTTCAGAGTTCTATTAGTCATTTTTGGGGTTTTTATGTATTTTGATCCCAATGGTACAGTCAGAATTTCCATTGGAGCTGAGAAGCAACTTGTAAAATATTTTTTGACAAATTAATCCCAGAGAGCCAAGTCCATTGATGGAGGCTCAAGGAGATGTAGCCCGTAGAGGGGTGAACTCCTTTATCATCTTGTTATTGTTGTGAGTTTGATGGTTTATTTGCTACAAGTTATGTTGCTGTGTTTTTATTTAAAGCACTTATTTAACCATTTAAGATAACATTTCCTCACACATGAACATTTAAAAGAAGCATAAACTTGGCACATAGTTTATCTTGCATATTTTAACACATAGAGCAAGGTCCTGTAAAGTTTATTTTAATGAAGTAGAGGGTGCTTGCATAGCATAACAAGTCAGCCTTCTATTTTCATATCAATAACCAGGACAATTGAAAATTAATTCCTCATGCAAATATACCATCCAACTAACCTGAGAAATGAAATTTACCATCATGGCATGTACTTCTAACTCTTGAGCATATTGTTCCATAATTTATTCTCTCCCATCTATCATCAAATCCATCAAACAAGAAACATAAGAAGGCTCCAAGTGTATTGTATCTCTTAATTTCCCACGAGGCCTAGTACATCTTCCACATGCGAAAATCCTTGTCTGGGCCAACTTTATCATCAACGATGAATATTTCCAGAACATCTCCATGAGCCAGGGATCCATGATGTGATCCATTCAAGATTGCAAGATAATGTAATGTCAAGACACCTTATGCATGAGCTTTCTACATGTAACTTTCTTATCAACCTTAACGTGGAATCCAAGGGCCCCATCCCTTATCCTAGCCCCTTTCATTAGGGAGGGGTTACATTTCTCACTTTCCCACAAATTCCCAAGGACCTGGGGGTAAGAAAATAGCTCTATTATCCATTTCATCTACTAAGCCAATAGCTCTATGATACTCGAAGCTGCGAGAATGATCTTTGGGAAACCTTGGTGCAGATTATGACTTTGATATTTAGTTTAGCCTTCCATAAATCCTCCTCTGGTTCCAACTGTTGAAAATTTTCTACTCTAATTCTCTTGGAATTCAGATACTCAACCTTTTTCCCCAATGCATGGGTTGCTACCGAGGATGTATGAAGGATTTTGTTTGTGAAAATAGCTTTATTTCTATCCAACCATAATTGTCAGCACACATACTTTGAGGATGCATTCCAGGGGCGTTGGAACACAGATTCACTGTAGAAAGAGCCCTGGTATGCAGATCCCCATTTCCAAACCAAGATCTTACATGATGAGGGTCGTGATATTTTGTGATTCAATTCCAGGTACACCAGCTGCCAGACTTGTTTGGAGTATTCACAGTCAAGGAAAATATGTTGAGTCGATTCTAGTGCTTTCCTGCAAAGTTCACACCGAAATGGACCATTGAATCCTTGTTTTCTCAGGTTCTCCCCTGTTATCAATTTGTTTTGTGCTAACATCCAACTAAAAATATTGACTTTAGGGAGCTCGTCACTATGCCAAAAATTTCACCATATATTTGATTTTGTAGGGAGAGAGAGCCTCCTAAGCAAGTCCTTGTATCCTTCCTTCACCGAGTATCCTATATTTCCTCATCCCCGACCATATCTCTGTTGTTGATGAATTGGATTTGCTTCATTGAGAGTAAGAAGGAAGGACTGAGCGATCTGATTAAGGTGAGGAGGAAATTTTCCCAATTTAAAAAGTGATATTACTAAACATGTTTTTCTATAATATGTTCCAAAAATTACCAAATTAAATTTTTTTTGCTATATTTACTTTCTTGTCGATTTAAAAAAAAAAATTGTGCTTTTTTATTTTTCAGGAAGATTATGGAAATTCCAAGGGACAAACAAGGGGAAAGCCAATACATGCGAGTATGGATGTCCAAAAATGTGTACAATGAGATGGTAAAATAAATGAGCATAATTGCATCGCAGGAGGATCCATCCCAACAACAACGTCTACCATAGGTATGTATTCATTCATTTATTATTTTATGAACATCGAATTTAATTATCACATGAAATACTAATTTTCATTTTTTTTGTTGCAGAAAAATAAAATGGAACCCAATCAGCACATAAGAGAGGACAACGTGGAATAAAAGGGTTGATTGCAAATTTTGTGAGTACTTAAATTTTCAACCTTACTTAAGATTTCATTTGTGTTGTGATCTTTATACTTAAATAATTAATTTACACTTGTCCATGGATATCTTCTAATATATGCTAACATACAAAGAAGAGCTAAATGATGGATTGATAGACATTGGGTTAAGCATGGGTTGTGAATATATGTTGAAGTATCAAGGTTTAATTGAACAATTTGTAAGTACCTATGTTGTTTAACTTCCCTTGTTTTATAAGTAATGGAACAACAAGAAACCTTTATATTAATATATTGATTGTGCTTTGTGCTTTCTATTAAACATGTAGGAAATGAAGTATGGATTGCATCCAAAAGAAAAGATTTCGAGAGACGACGTGCAGCATGTCTTCGAAAGAATGTTTATTATTTATGAAGCACTCACTGCTATGGTACGTTTTTTTATTTACGCAGTCATGCATATTCTACTATACATATAAATTTAGATATACTTATTACACTTTATTTCTATGTTTGTAGATGGAACATGAATATGTGGAACATCAAAAACAATCCAATCAAGAAAACATTAGGTTAAATAATAAAAGTACAATATTTCCTACAAGTAATGAAGAAATTAGGCACGCACGTGGCTCGAGCGATGACAACAATTCAAGTGATGATTGACAATCGATATAATTGAATGTTATTGCAAGTTGTATATTTTGGAGTATTTGTCTATTACTCCATGTTACCAAGTTGTATATTTTGGAGTATTTGTATTTTGGAGTAATTGCATTAGGACATGTTACCAATAAATGTAACAATTACATGTTGGTTGCATTTTGATAATTGTGTGCCTTTAGGTTGCCCCATTTTGTATGACGATGGGTCTCTTATTCATAGATAATAAAATGGGTTTCTTGTTTTATAGCATTGTCAGATGTTGTAAAATGTTGCATTGTTGATTAATAAATATATGGATGATTTACATTGTTACAAATAACAGAGGTGTAATCCGTCGAATAACTAATTGATGCAATCATTATATCAAAATGCAATAACAAAAATATAAAAATCAATATTATTATAAAAATATTTGATTTTGAGATGATTAATTGAAAATTTGTAACAATACAATTAATTAAAATATATACATATCAGTGCATTGTATTCTTTTGAACTCACTAAATCATGTGTGCCATAATATAGAAAAATATGCATTTTTATGATTTATACGCACCAGTGCCTATTGGTTACATTGAAGCACCATTGCTAAAATTGTGAAAAAGCACCATTGCTTTAAATGACATAACATACAATTAAATATATCGTTTCAAAATATTACGGTGGGTATGATTACAATACGCACAGGTGATTTACATATAATATATGCACCAGGGATTTACATATAATATACTCATCGATGCTTAGTAACAAAGAATGACACATCTCACCTCAAACAATCAAAATTTCACTACCCTCTAGTGCATATGGTAATACATGCACCAGTGTGTACAAATTATAAGAGCATCAATGTGCCCTTAAAAAAAGAATGACTCAGTGCGTACAAATTATACAAGCATAGATGTTGCATACAAAAAATAATATGGGTCAATGCGTACATAAACAAAAAAAAGCATCGGCGGTGCATACAACATAAAAGGAAAAACCTTTGCTCGCTCAAAATTTTTTACTCATAGGGAATATTTGTTAACACCTCTGCTAAAACCTCCACTATGAATAACAAAGGTTGTAGTGGAGGTTTTTTTGAAAATTTGTCAAATCTTGTAACACTAAAAACCTTCGCTACAAGGTGTTTTCCTTGTAGTGGTTGATGCAACAAAGAACAAAGTTGTATAAAAAATATTTGGGGATAAGAAAGAAGTTGATACCTCTCAATATCAAGGTATGAGTTTATTTAGTTTAACTAATGAGCTTAATAAAATTCATGTTCTTGTACCATTGAATGAATTAGTCAAGATTACAACAATCATCGGGGATATCAAAAAAATCATGGGAACTTCTCTTTCTCAGAAAGTTGCTACTTTAGTAATTGTTTATGACTCAATTAATATCCAATATGAATCACCTCATGTTTTGGTGGGTCCGTACTTGGAAAAAGAAGAAAATGTGACCCCTCATTTTTCTGTAAGTCTTACCATTCATGAATATCTGCTTCATAATTATATGTTAGACTCTGGAGCATCACACATTCATGGAGCACATGACCCATTTAACATTACAAGTGAATAATTTATTGTTGCACAATTGTATGTTGAATTCATGGGCATCAACCAATGTTATTACATTGACAGTGATGCATCAATTAGGCCTCAAGATAACAAGGCCATACGGAAACATTCATGCATGGATAGAAGGGAGGTAGAGGTACTTGGTTTGATCAAGAATTTGGCTCTAAGGTTGAATATGTTTCTAGAAATAGTGATCTTTATAGATTTTTTTGTCATAGATCCTCATATTCATGGTGGATTCTATTGTCGAGAAAATTCGCTGCACACTTGGGGGGTTCTTTAAAGATGGACCTTTTGTATGCCACTATTACTACTTGTGATGGGACCTTTGTGACATTGAATAGGGAGAGGTTTATTCGATCTCTTTTGAAAGACCCAAAACAATCTAGGAATGAATTTGTTGATACTTTGGAAGAAGACTTGAGTAGTCGTGTGATCCTTGCAATTTCTTTGGCACCTAAAATCAATGAAGAAGGAACAAAGAATTGTGAAGATGAGACTTTGGGAGTACCAAGTAAGGAATGTATCTCCACTCTACCTAGATATGAAGTAAGGGGAAAATGCACCCCTTTCCAAGTTTCTAATCCTTGTGAATCAATTTTTTATAACTTGGGAAACGATGAATGTATAGAAGAAGTTCTTTCTAATGTGCATGATCAACCTTAGAGAAGTGTTAGTGAGCCTGGAATTTTTCAACAAAGATGAGCCTCTAGTATTGGGCACCCCTTTCCTTCACATTTACTTACCATCGTGATGGATGAGTTTGGGATTCATGAAGATTCTAACTTGGAAAAATTGGTTGAAAGGTCTCATGTCTTAAATCTGGAAGAAGGAAAAATGGAATGGTTGCTAAAGGACAAACTTGATCCTCTAGATTTCTCAAGAATTCTGGGGTACCCAAATAATTGTGAATATTATAGAGAATAAATCCCTATATTCCATAGATTTTAGGAATCATCTATTTGGCATATTACATCTTTCATGAAATTTGTCTCAAATCTTACTATAGTTCATGAATATGTCAAGATGAAGTTGCTCATATTGTCCTTGGTTTTCCTTGACGATGAAATTGTTTATTGGTACAAGAACCTAGGTAAAGGGGAAATCTCAGCATTATTATACTTCTTCAATTTTTTTCTTGAGAAGTGGTCCCTTCCTTATGACAATAGAATTTATGGGGAAATGGTCACAAATTTGAGTCAACACTCTCAATTGAATTCCCAAAGACATACCTTGAGTCATGAACACATGGTCCATAATTCTCCCTCTTTAGTCTTGACTAAGGATGAAAATGAAAGCTTGCATTGCCCACAGTTGGTGTTGCCTTTGAAACCATTGTCAATAGATTATGTCTTCCCCATATTTCATTGGATGGAGAAAGTTTGTGACACAACAATTTAGCTTACACCAAGTCTTGGGTTCCAGCTTCGAGATCATCACCTTACTTTGAACTTAGGATTATAGAAACTTTGTCTTATGCTTCCACAAACATTAATGCCTCATTGTTTCGATTTTCTGCTCAACATAAGAGAAGGCTTTGCAGAGATGAAGATCTCATAATGTGGTTATATTGACTATTTGATTTCAATGAACATGTTTGGTATTAACCAACCTTGGATAATTGATCTAAGAATAAGTTCCTTGAGAAATAGTGTAGGATGTTTGCTTGATTTATTTCCTTGCATTTGCTTACCTCCATTTGTGTGTCTCCTTTCATGCATTGTCTAGTTGATTTCTTGATGCAATTGATTTCCCTTGGACTAATTTACCTGCAATGTTTTAATGTTTTCATTTTCATGTTTAGACTTAGAATTGTTATTTTTTTTGCAAAGTAGTATTTCTTCTCTCGGGGTGGTAGATTTTCCCTTGTTAATTCCCTTGTCGATTTATATGATGTGTATATCATATCTCTACAAAGTATTATGTATTTCTCGTACACCCTTGCATTAGAGTGCATGTCCACAAGTAGGAGCCAAATTTTACCCCCCAAGGGGTGACTACTTCAAAAGCACCCTCACAAGGGTGTTGTGTTGTCGATTACATGATCTCTATTGCTTATGTTCTCCAAACTCAGACAGTATTATCATTTTCTCCATCAAATATGTGATTGTGCTAGCTCAACAATGGTATATTAGATCTCTTCTATCACTCTTCGGATGAATAATGCACTATGGATGGCACATTATGGTTTTCACTTTGACCTATTTGATATTCCATGCATTGGTTTGGCACTTCAATGTGGTGTTATAACTTATTATTTATTAATGAAAGTGGTAAATACTGAAAAGATATCCATTGACACTTCATGACATTTATAATTTTATTATTTGTGTCGTCATACCATGGGGGACCACAATTTTTCTTTAGAAGTGTCGTCATTTCTTGGGTAAGTTTGTACTACCTAGAAATTGGTTGAGGTAGCTCTTTCCACATACTAACTATACTTAACACTTTCCATTTTTCCCATTTCACTCCATACCATCAATAAAAAAAATATTCTTGATCATGTTTGACTTATCAAATTTCAACAAAAAGGTCTAATTGAGAAATCCTAAGTAAGTAAAGCCCAAAAAGGCTAGAGGTAAAGAGCTAATAATGTTGAAAATATAAAATATTAAAGCTTGAGCAATGCCACCTCACTACGAGGGTAATTCCCCTGGTCCCATGTTTGTCTATGAATATCTAAAGAAAAAGGGGCGTGTTCAATAAAATGAATAGATAAAGAAAAAGGAAAAAAGGGTTAGTAAGAAACAATGTTGAGGAATGCTAACTCAATGCTAAAGCTCCCTCTTGGATCCTTCTATATAAAATCCTAGCTCTTGAAAGCTAGTAGGACAAAATTCCATGACCTATGTATTATATAAAATGACTTTTAGGGTCATCACATGAAGTTTTCCCCTTCCCCTTTCCACAATTATTCATCCCATCACCTACCTTTTACTTAGGGACTTAGGAAATACTCTGTGTCCTAGGACTTGCCACATGTATAAGGGTTAATGGTGTTTAACCTTTAAACTTTAATGTATAAGGGTTGATTCTAAAATTAACCTTTGTTATGTTGTGTTAAGAGAAATCACCAAGTGTGCACCAACTAATGGCTTGCAAAGAAGTTGGACCCACCACTAAAAGTGGTCACATTGCATTGGGATATCTATACCTTGCCTTGAGATTCATGACATTGCATTGGGATCCATGATTTCACATTAGGATCCATGTACTTCATTGGGATACATGTCACTACATTAGGATCTGTCATGATGCATTGGGTAGTGACAGGGATGCCACATCCTCATCGTTGCCACATGGACCACTCCAGGATGGCCCCCTAGTTCAGGTGGATGCCTTCACTCGCATGCATATCATTAGGTTGTTATATTCTTTACAGTAAGAGAATAGTCAATCGACTGCCTAGTCGAGGTGGATCGACTAGGTAAATGTTCGATTATATGGATAAGTCGAGTCGATGGTTAAGTCAGAGGGTGAAGTGATCAATCAGGAAAGTGAATTCTAATTAATCGATGGGAAGTTCATCCGACAAGAGGTTGAGTGGAAACCAACTAGAGGTCGACCGGTAACCGATTGAAGTCGATTGTAACAAAATACTGAGATTTGAGGGATTTGCAACCAATCATTTGTGTGGATATGTAACCATTTTTGGGTTCCATGATTTAGGGTTTTTCATGTTGTAAAGAATATAAATAAGGCATGTTGTAATTGTATTAAGTGGATGTTCATGTTAATCTTTAGATGAAGGTTGGTGGTCATGTATATGTTGGTTGCGGAGCCTGATTATCTTCCTAATTCAGAGGTCCTAGATTTTAGTCATGTTTATACCCCATGAAGACTTTACACCCCATAATTATGTACACTCTTCCACGTGGGGGAGTGCATAGGGGGGTTACCCCCTATGCGGTGTTTGGGGGCGAAGCCCCCGAAGGAAAAATTGCCTTGTAAATGTATATTGTAATTTCATTGTAAATCTGGACCGTTCATTATAAGGTCGCAGATCTAACAGTAGAAATCATGTTAGGGTTTTTTTCCCTAGAAGGCAACCCTCTTTTATGAGGGAAATGTATTGCAGCTAAGTATGTGAGTGAATATTGTTTTCTGAGATAGGAGACTGTGAGAGAACAAAGAGGAAGTTACAGCGGGTCTGTTGTAGGTTGTATCCCTTCATTTGTTGGATAATAATAAAGGAAGGACCTGGCAATTTCTCTGGTGGATGTAACCCAAACTGGGTGAACCACGTATATATGTGTCTCTATTGTATTGTGTATCTTCTGGGTTTTGTTTCCGCATTTGTTTTATTTTATTTCTCCACGATTCTGTTTTTCTAACAACTAGTATCAGAGCGAAAGGTAACTCGTGGGAAAGGAGGGTTCCTAGTTCGAGTGGGAGCAATGGCGGAAGATGGAAAGTTTAGGGTCAAGAAATTTAACGGCCAAAACTACCAGTTATGGAAGATGCAGATGGAAGATTATTTATATCAGAAGGATCTATTCCT
>SNQJ01S0091931.1:32619-63989 GCA_010110895.2 Picea sitchensis | reverse complement strand
GATAAATGGCATGGTTATTTGCTAGAGTAGTCGGGCAAGCATCTACATATACTATTCCAAGGCTAGCTTTGTATATCTTATATTTTTCAATCCATGAAAGAGAAATATTTTATTGGGAAAATACTATTTCTAGTGAATTATCTTTTCAGTTGGAAAATTTAAGAAAGAACAAAATATTCTACATGTCCTCATACATAATTTTCGCCATTATATACCGTCACATTTTCAAGGGTTTTCCTTTGGCTAAAAAAATTAATTTTAAGCTTGACCCTGTTCATATGTGGTATCCCACTTTATGGAAATAGAAGGCTATGTAACACTTTTATGAAGTATAAAATGCATTCATTTCTTATTTCAAAAAACTTATTTATGGACTCAACACATGTATATTGTCTCTAGAATAAACATACTTCTTAGATAAGAGAGGAAGCTTTGAAGAAATAGAGCATTTCAATATTATCAGGATTTACTTTTCTCGTGAAATACCCTCATATATGTCGTATTATGTTTTAGATAAGATATTTGTTGTTGAAGTATGAAATTAGTAAATATTTTGGGCCCATTTCTTTAATGAAAAGAGGAAAATATAGTTCATTCCTATGTCACAGAAAATTGGAGAGATAACAATGAAAAACATTACACACATCAATGAAATTTCAGTCTAGTTCGATCAGTTTAATCTAAAGGAAGAAAATGAAATTAAGGGATTTGACCCTAGCCAATTATTTATGAAACACATGACATTCATTAGGCACAATGTCTCATTTTCTAATACTTTACTATTTGGAGAACAAGAGGGTGATAGTCAAAACCCTCAAGCATTGTCTATTGATAAAAGGAAAGAGGATAGCAAAACAAATTTCAGTACTACTGATCAATATAGACAATGAGGAAGAGTCATGAATGAGAGGATTTCACGGTCTCCTAATATTTCTCAAAAAGAGGCCTACCCAAACAAAAATCCCAATTTGTAGTTCAAGAGAAAATAAAATATGCAATAGATAATTTCGATGATGGAGGTGAACAAAACCCTCCTAAGGGAAATATTGAAAGACCCCACAAACTACTAATAACTAGAAAAGTGGAAAGAGGAACAAATAAGGAAGGATAAAGTGAGGGAGTAACTGAAGAAAAAATTATTCTTGAAGATATGGATCTTGATGTGAATATTGAGGACATTGAATTTCCAGATGAAGAATAGAGAATTTGGGAGATAAAATCAATTGCAACAGATTTGTCCACGCAAGAGACAATTATATTTGAAGAGGAATCCATAACCCTACATAATTCCATGTTTGACAAAAATTCAAAGAAACTAGTTATTGAGAAAATCCATTCAAAAAAAACAAGTTTCAAGGATAATTGAGCTCAGAACTCGACTTCAATGGATCTCCACCTTCCATAATTGTATAGATTCATGAATCTATAGAAGAAGCCCTTCAAATTTTGGTTTGATAAATGGAGAATTAAAATGTCATTCTAAAGGATAGAATCAAAGAATTATAGAATTCTTTAATGGCCCCACCACTATTCGTCATCCCAGTTGCCACAAGACAACCTTGGAAAAGTCTTCATGGGACACTGTAATCCAACACTAGACTAAAAGGAACATCAATTTTACTTGTTTCAATTAGAAGGTATGTTGAAGAAAATATCCATAAAATAATGACTCTTACCCTTGAGACATGGGAATTGGAAACAAGTTTTGTTCCCTTAGGCTCAAATATGACCAATTTTAGACAATACCTTCAGGATGATCTTGAAAATTATGAAGAATTTTATAAAGGGGTTGTTTCCACATTTGTTGCAAAAGTTTCAACAATTAGTGATATCTGGGGGAAATAAGAGGACTTACCTTTTGCAGTCTACGTAAAGAAACTCAAGGTTTTTGGCTTAAAAGAATCAAAATTTTAAGGGATATGTTGGCTGAGTGTGATACTATAAGTGTTAAAATATGACAATTGTATTTAAAATTAATTGAACTGGATTTATCTGGGTTAACCATAGATGTGGAGGACCCACATCTAATATTGAATTCCATACTATGTCAAAAAAACAATTTGAAGTAAAATTGGACTCATTGAAGACTTCACCAGTTGAGAGGTTTAACAACTTGACTGATTATTTGGAAACATAAGAGGAAAGTTGGTTGGTTAGTTATGTAAATAAAAATGAAGACATTGAGGATACCCTACATCGAATTTTTTTGGACTTCAAAGATATGAAAAAATTGTTATTTTATATTAAAGTAAGGCAAGAAGTAACCATGACACCAATGAGATATTATATCAAGAATTGGTTAAAGAAACTCTTACCTAAAATAACTTAACCAGATCAAGAAGAAGCAATTGTAACTGGTCAAGGAATTCCAATGAAGGAGAATATAAAAGGTACACCAAAAAGCAGATAATGAGAGATAAATTCCATCAGAGTAAATAAATCTGTCACCTTTCATAATTTTCTATCCTTCATACTTATCGTTCATAGATCATCTAGTTGTGTCTATTCATCCTTTTAGAACCCATAACCGATATCTGATCGTCTTGTTTTTCTTCTGACATGTCCATGCCTCTTTATTTTATGGTCCACGGGAGCCCCATCCTAGTGTCAATTTTCACATGCAACTGTATGTGACTAATTTTCAGATTTAAAATTTCTTCCTAGTGAGCTAACATTAAACCCTAACTGTTATCACTGAACAATTTTACACTAGAAATTATAGACTAAAAATATATGTAGCAGAAACAAAAAGATAAGAGATGAATCATCAATACACAAGAGACACAAAATTTATGTTATGTAAATTTTTCAATTTCAGAAATTATGAGGTAAAAACCATCCCTCCCAGCCAATACAATTTCACCAAAATATGAAGACAATCTTGCCCTCCAATAAACAGAAAATTAGAAAACCAAACCTCAACAAATCCCCAAAAGTTTCCTCTATCCACAAATCTATTGCAGATCACCTATATGGCCTACTGACGTAAGTTTGTATGGACTTGATACTACCCAGAAAACCTTGTATGGACCTATGTGAATCAACTTACTGCAACCCACGTACATGTGAAACTTTTCCCACTGCAACCCACTTACATATGTCATTCACCTTTTTTCAATCCACATACATACAGGATTGTTCCCATTACAACTCACATACATGTATGGAAAACTCAACTTCCTTCAAACATGCATCCTTACTCTCTCCTAGGACATATTTTCCACCATTGCATAATTTCCCTTTGCTAAAATTACCAAGCCTCCTTGCACAAGTGCAGACTCACTTATGCTAGCTCCATCATGTCTCCACACACTCTACATAATGAAATGTCACAATTACATCTATCCTTTATATACAATCCTTAGGGGTGATCATATATTCCCCTCCACACGTCAACATAAAATTATACTTTCTTGTGTGTGTGAAGCCCCAACACAAACCCACAAATCCCATCACCAAACCCATGAAACCCCAACTTCATTCCAAGGGGGTTTTCACCTAACCAAAAGTGTGATGTGGTTTCCACGAAGATTCCAACGTGCCTGACACATATTCCACGTGAGAATACTTTCTTGAAGCTAAAACAATCAACACTCCCTATTAGCAAGGGATTCATTCTCACCACACTCCACAATCACCTGGAAGTAGCTATGTCTCCCATCCTCGGAGTAGATTTGTCTCCCATACTGGATCCGCTATCACAATTGCTCTCCAATATGCCTGATTAGTTTCTCCCCCTGTCATTGAGGCAAGTCCTATTGTCTAGAATTATCCCTCCCTAGAAGACACCCTACTCCTAGAAGCCTCATGCTTGTCATACCCATGTTTCCCCTAGCTTGTAAATATAACTATAACCTGCTAAAAGACTATGGGCACACTGAATATGTGTGGATGTTTGAATTAATGAACCTTTTTGTTATAAAAGATAATGTATATATTTATGTTACTAAATAAAATGGAAACTGTTGCATAACTGTTGAAGGGGTTTTCCGAGGTAGATAATGATGCATGAGAGAGATGGTGAGGGGAATGAGTAATGGTTGAGATCACCCCTACTAGATCAATACTGTAACATCCCAGTTCTAACCATTATGAACTATAATGTATTATGTAAATGTGACTTAGGCTGGTGAGTCGGTAAAGTTAAAAAGGGGCCAGAGTGCCTAGGGAATGTAATACATCTATATACATTAATAAAATACACCACTAGCTGCAAGATGGACAAGGACAAAAGATATAGGGGGATATGATTCCACGAGAGAGGGGGCTTGAGGGGATAAGTCTTTTTATTATTATTTTATTTACCCGTGATTGATTTTATGGAGAAAAGGGGTTACATGAGCTTCTTGGGAGGGAGGTTGTTGTGTCCCTTTCGCCACTTGAATGAGCAAAAGAAGGGCACTTGCAAGTCTAGTTGGGCCTGCTAGACAACACAAACGTTAGTGTATGAATTAAACAATTCAATCACATGAAATAAACAAACAACTAATCTAGAAGCAACTAAATAAATGCATAAAGAAATAAAACTAAAATGCATAAGATAATATGAACCAAAATCAATCAACCAAATGACCAATAATCATGCCACCAATGGATAACTATATTAGTGGGCAAACATTGTAGAGAAATGAGGACTTATGGGTACCCTCTACCTCCTTGGGAGGGATCTTGAATCCCCTAGGTGAGAGATATTCTTACAAATGATAAACTAGAAATCAAATGGTGAATAAATCCAAGCCTATTCCCTCAAGAGGTGAGGTGAATAGCTTATTGAGATGATGCTAGAATACTCCAAGAAGAAAAGAGGTTTCTTGAGGGAGGATAGAGGCAACATAACAATACAATGAGATTCTTAAATTCTTAGTGCACCCATGGCCTCCTTTTATAGCATGTATTTGAGGCAATACTCAATTGGTTCTTAGTGTGGACAAGGGTCCCTTTAGGGCACCATTAAGTCTTTGACAAGCCCCCCATTCAGATTCAGCTCTGATTTGAGGGTCAAATCAAGTTGGGAGCTGGTCCAGAAGTGGGTGATGGGCCGACAAGAACCATAAATATGTCATTCACAATAGTGCACAACTTTTCTCGTACAAAGCCTCACATTTGGTGCATTGTGCACTCTACGAGATTATTTGGCCCGTGCACTGTTTGATCGCTTCCTTTAGTGTTTTAGTGCATGCCAATTTTTTACCAGTTGTATAGTATTTTCCCCTTTGAAATGTTTTTTTGGTGTTGTAGGTGAACTAATAGGTGTTTGGAGATTTTGTATTCCTGTAACCATTTGCATGCGATGTTGCAGACAAAATTTCAGTGATAACATATGCCCCTTGATGTGTGAGGTTAGAAGCATACATATAGCCGAAATAAATTAATGTTTCTTCTACTGAGAGTACCATTGTAAGAAAGAGTGTTTATAAGAACTACAAGAGCAATCCATTGGAGGGAGAGGGGAAACTGTGGGACCCAAACCTTTCTCTAGGTAGGGGAAAATAAATTATGTGTACAAATGAGGCGGGCATGCCCCATGCTCATGTCATGTAACTCAAAAATGTAAGAAAGTAATTGAAGTTGTATGTTGATGTAGATAACCGCAGTGCCCTCCGGGGTGGTTTGATAACGGTAGATGAAAATTTTGATGGTGAACATACTCTGAAAAGAGGCAATGACACCTGTAAGAAGTTTCGATGACTCGTAGGCATTAATGGCCTAACAAATCCATAGGTCTTCGACTAGTATATAAAACAACTGCAATAGTCGCATAGTAAGACCCACCATAACATGAGATTGTGTTGAAGTTGAATGTTAAGGGGGTCAACAACAACAGAGAGAAATGATGGTTCTCTCTGTGTCGTCTGAGACTCCTCATTGTAAAGGTGATGAGAGTCAAGATACTGTCACCCTTATGGAAATGATGTTGATGTCAACAAAAAGGGAGATGCGACTCCAAGAAGCAAAAGGGCTTCATGAAATCCACGGGATAAGATCAGGATCTAATAAGGAACATGAACAAAGTCAATATGTGACATGACTCAATATTTCCCTTGGTTGGGGGTATATTTGAAGGATTACTAGAAGCAACCATGAAACTATATCTAGCATCAGGGGGATGACTAGCTATGGGGTTATATTGTGCCAGAGGCGTGACAAAGTAGACAAACTCAGAGATCAGGGGTACATGGATGTTGGGACACTCGGGCTTTATGGACGATGTCAACATGGAGAGAGGATAGTGAATTCCCCAACCAAGGGAGACATGTGTTGCGTTGACAGAAAAAAAGAGGTCGTCAAGGGTGAAAAAAAAAGCTAAATGCTGGAAACAAAGGATTTTTTACAATTACCAAATAAATAAAGAATAATTTGGGATGAGTGTACAGATACAAAAATTGGTGCCCCAGTGAAAAATGGCTTGGCCTGTGATTGTGCAACTGGCATGGAGAACTGGTGGAGGGTGGGGGCCCCATGGGTGGGTTTATGTATGAGGTAAATGGATGGAGAGAAATATGCAAATGGGAAAACTGATTGTGGATGAAATGGAGGGTTAATGATACTGCGGAGGCGCAGTCAAAATAGAGCCATGATGAGGTAACTTGGGAGTCCATTGGGAAATCTATCAAAATTAGGAGAAGGAGTGTGTGGCTGATTCTCGTAAATGCCTAAGACTACTGGGACTCCCATCCCTAGGGGATGAAAGCAACATGAGTTTCAAAGTGCCAAGGGGAACTAATGGGACAACTCATGTGGTGGAGAGTGTTGCCGGGTGATAGTAGTGAAATGCAGTAGAGGTGATAGTACTGCAGAGCCGAATGTAAGAATCCTATAGGAAAATGTCAGAGGGTGTGACTGGGAGATGCAATTGATATTTAGAGGGAATGATTACATGCCAGTGTCGATCATATACCTGAAGGGGTCGAGTTGCACTAGGATGACCAATTACCTGTACACATGAAATTCAAATACCCGACGTGAACAATATCTGAAGATAAAGATCATATAATAGTTATTTGATAATTTTGAACATGAGCATGCGTACCTGGATGTGATGTGAGAAAAATGAGCCCTCGAGGCCAAGTGTGGATGGTGACCCAGGGAATGTGACTATGTAGGCGATAGGACCCTGATCCTGTGGCTGAAGATGTATCAAAAAATAGAGACTCTGAGCTCCTGTAACTCGGTGTGGAAGTTTGGAAAAGGGAACGATATATAGTTGTGGGGCCCATAATGCCACCTCATTTGTACATGGTGCCATAATGAGTTGACGAGAGGTTTTAGAGGATATTTGGAGATTACGGGAGTTCGATCTGACCAATCTAGGATTTGTGAGAGCCAGGTTAGTGGTCTCATCCTCCTGCATAGTAGATAGGTTCTAGTTTATGGGAAGGGTCGTATGGATGGATGTACTAGGGGTGTTTGTAGGGGTGGTCCCACCAATGCGCGAGAGAAGGAAGGATACCAACGTTGAGATACGTGGGTATAATTCCCTCTCCCATGCATGATGTGTGGTTATGTTGAATATAGTTGCGCATGGGTGGGAAACATAGGTGCACACTTGATGTGTGCCCGTTCGAATTATAGCTACGCATTGTGCGCAGTTGTTTCTCAGACATTTGTGCATTAGTGCGCAACTGTGTAGAGAACAGGTGTGCATGAATGTGCACCTGTGGGTGTGACAGATGTGCATGAATTTGCATCTATTTTTTCTATAGTTGTGCATTGATGCAATACTGTGCGAAGCACAGGTGCGCACCTGTGGGTAGTAACAGCTGCGCACTTGAGGCAAAGCTGGGGGTTTTGAAAAAACTTGTATTTTTGATGAATTTTGTAATGATGATTGTTGATCAAGTGTTCTCTGTGTGAATGTAGGTGATCAGTTTAGCATGTCATTCCACTGGAGGGAGCGAGATTGGGAGCGCCTTAGGGAGGTGGTGAGAGAGGAGTCAGGCATTTTGAGACTCTTGGTATCCTGTGGGATACTCAAGTTCTTCAACTACCCACTGATACGGTCGCAGGAGTACCTACTCCAATATTTTATTTAGATGTGGACCATTGATCTGTAGTTCTTCATTGTATAGGGGCAGTAGTTGACATTCTCGACTATGGAGGATGTCTATTTCTTGATGGGGCTCCCTTTTCAGGGAATGGCCCTACTCGTTGATCCCCAATTGCCAGGCGATGTACACTTGGTAGACCTGGCATGAAGATTTTGTTTGGGGCCAAACATTATGTCAGGTTCAGTCATCCGCATTGAGGTGATGGATGATCTATTGCATAAGTGCATCACAACGATGATTGTGAGGATCTACGGATCTTTAGTGACTCAGCGGATCAGTGGTTGTCAGCTGAGTATTATGCATAGGGTGTTGGATGGGGATTTTTTTTCCTGGGTTTTGATGCTACATGCCAAGATGATGGAGAAGATTAATCGGTGTCGGACCACCGAATCTGGTGAGTTTGCCTTTAGATCTATCTTGGTGGCGTGGTTTTTGGAGAGGGTTCCCATGTTGCACCCTAGAGTGTTTTTTCCAATAGATGGGGCATGGGAGCCACGACTGATGCGATGGGCATCGATTTTGGTACGACATAAAGGTGGGGAGGGTGGCCACCATTTTACGACCACATTGGCACATGTGTAGATTTATATGCCATAGATTATACTGCAGTTCCCATATGGTGGGATGGACTTCCGACATGACCCGGATATGGTGTTGCCTCCTCGGGAGGATTGGGACCAGAGAGGTATGTTGGTGTACTTTATGTTTTGTGATTTTGATAGTATAGCATATGTTTATGTGCATGAATGTTGATTCTATCATTTGTTTGTGTTTTTGAGTGTCGTGATGTATATTTTTGTGTCGATATATGCCTGCGAGCCCATTTTATATAGGGTAGTGGGACACCTATTTTGTACCTATAGGGGTGGGGGGTTTCACTTGCCTACAGGCAATGTACATTGTGTACTCTTTTGTAAACATTGATGACACATTGATATATATATATATATATATATATATGGTTGGGATCTCCGTGATGTTTACATGTGATGATATTTTTGTCTTTTTTTTATGATGTCTAATCTATATGTCGTGACAAACTTTTTATGATTTATGTATGTGTGATGGTGTCTTGATGTGATAAATGCCAATCTAACACTAGGTTAGCCATGTTATCTACTATTTGATTAAATTGTCATGGAATATGTGTAAATGTAATTGAATTAAAATTGCGAGATAAGAGTTTAACTTGCATGTATTTGCGAAAGAGGCAAGGATCGCGGACACGGTATACATTGTTGAGCTGCAGGATGACAAGTTGGGAATCTAATAAGATGCTAAGGTGATGAATGTGGTGGTCAATGGCCTCGGTGAGGAGGCTAATGACGGTTGCATATTCTTCTTGGTTGTTGGTTGTCGAGGCTAAACATATGCTGCTAGAGTGGAGCAGTTCATGTGAGGGGGTGTAGAGGGCCCAAGTGGTCGAAGTGAAATTCTGTGTCCAGCGGCTAGCTCTGTCAGCATAACTAATGTGGTAGGCCAATGGAGGATGCATCTGTTAATAAAACATAGGGTATATTAGACGTAAGGTGTGGAGGGAACAAGAAAAGACTAAAAAAAACTCTACAAATGTGTACAAAAGGAAAAATATTAGTGTAGCATGGCTACGCTTAAGCATAAAATTTCTTTAGGTACAACCCATTGACAGGTTATTTGAGAGGATAGCCTTCTGGGGAGGCCAGGATGTATGCACCTTTATTGAGGCAATGTTGGACAATTTATGGTCCATGTCATAATGACTCGAATTTCCCATGGCCGAAAGTATCGTGAGAGATATTGTAGGATAGAACAAGATCTCCTTCGTTGAATGAGCGAAGGTTGACATGGCAGTCAAAGGTGGATTAGAATGTTTTTTAGCTGCCACATTGTTCTATAATGAAGACTGATTATCTTCATCCAACGACTCTAAGTTCAACAAGTGTTTCTCCCTTGGAGCAGTGTCAGGTATAGCTCGATGGCAGTTCGTAATGTGGGAATTTCTCACTCGATGGGGAGGGTGGATTCAATCCCATGGATGAGATGAAATGGTGCAAAACTGGTGGCAGTTTTGACTGCCGTGCGATAATCCCATAATGATGAAAATAACATATGATGCCAATTGGTTTTATGTTTGTTGATAGTGCGTTGCAACATGGTTTTGAGGACTTTGTTAATAGCCTCGACCTGCCCATTGGGCTGAGGGTAGTATGGGGAGGAAAAATCATGGGAGAATCCTAACCTTGAGGATATTTCGAAAAAGATCTCATTCTCAAAGTGTTTACCGTGATCGGAGACTAACTGTAGTGGGACTCAGAAGCGGGTAATGATCTAGTTGAAGAAAAGCACGTTGTTGTGTCAGCGGTGTTGTTAAAGGTAGGCATGGCTATAGCCCATTTAGTAAAGTAATCTACTGCCATGATGATGTACTTGTGTCCATTGCTAGATCGAGGATTGCAAGTCATGAAGTCTATGCCCCATTTGCAAAAGGGGCCGACAGTGATGACTAGATGTAGAAGAGCAGGTGGTGCTCTGGATTTGTTTGCATAAAGCTGGCATTTATCGCATCACTTGATAGCGTGAATGTAGTCATGAAACAATTTGGGACAGAAATACATGGCTCGAATGATTTTTTGGGCAGTGGACATACCTGAGTGGTCGCCACCGCAAGCACCGTTATGGAAATAATTTAATACTTTGTCTTCTTCGTCGATGGTCAAACATCGGTGGAGTATGGTGTTGACCCCACATCAATACAAAAAGTCACCGATAAGGAGGTATCGAGGGGCGTGATGGAGCATGCACCGACAATCGTCTAGAGAGAGATGAGACCCAAACTTATGTGTCCAAAGGTAGACGAGGAGGTCATCGTACCAAGGGTCATCTGAGGGGATGTAGAAGAGGTGTTCATTAGGAAAATCCATATTGAGGGGTGGACTGGTATCTTCTGAGGGAAACGGCATGATGAGTTCAGCGAGAACAAGTGCTTTCTTTATTTTGGGAGTTGAAAACTCTAGGTCGTATTCATCAAGGATGACGTTCCATCGGGAAAGTTTACCATTAATTTTTCGTCGACTAAGAAAGTATTGCATGGGGTTGGAATCTTCCATGACTTTGGTAGTGTGAAGTAGGATGTAATGACACAGTTTCTTGATTGTGACGACAACTATGAGGGCAAGTTTCTCTTCATGATTGTACTTTAGGGGTGGTCCTGAAAGGTTTTTACTGATTTAGTAAATAACATGCTTGCGGCCATCATCTCCTAGTTGAACGAGAACTCTTGCTACTGAGACAGATGAGGCCAACAAGTAGAGAATGTAATCGTGATTATAGTCGAGAGGACTAATCAAAGGTGCATTGGATAATGCCACTTTTAAATCATCAAAAGCAGTTTGAGCATGTTCATCCCATCGAAGGGGGATATCATGATGTAGTAAGGGAAGGAAACCATGCACGTGAGTGGCATAATCTAGGACAAAGCATCATAAAAAGTTGGCTTTGCCTTGTAGGCTCTGCAATTGGTGCAAGTTCCTAGGTGGTGGAATTTAAGTGATAGCATGGACCTTGAGGGGGTCCGCAGTGATGTCGTGTGGGAGGCGATGAATCCAAGAAAGTGTCAGGTGGTGACGCAAAATACACACTTGAGGGGGTTCAAGCGGATATTGTATTGTCGACATCGTTGAAATATGACTCGTAAGTCATCTAGATGTTCAGTGCGCTTCTTGGAGTGAGCAGTGAGGTCGTCCAAGTAAGTGAGAATGAGGCAAGCGAGATCATGGAAAATGTAAGTCATGGCCCGTTGGAATGTCACACCTGCATTTTTTAGTCCAAAAGGCATGAAACGATAAGACAAAGTGCCCCATGGGGTGGTAAATGCGGTCATGTACTGATTTGCTGGGAGGATTTGGATTTTATTGTAGCCAGAGAACCCTTCCATGAATGACAAGGCCTTATGGCCTGCACAATCATCGATAATTTGGTCGATGAAAGGTGTGGGGAAGTTGCCTTTGGGACAAGCATGATTGAGATCATGAAAGTCAGTGCAGACATGAATAGTGCCCTATTTTTTGTTAATGAGGATGGGGTTGGAGACCCATGCCGTGTATGCGATGGGGTATATGAACCATGCAACGCATAGTTTTTCAATTTCAGATTTGATAGACATGGCTTTGGATGGGTGCAGTGGTCATTTATTTTGATGTACTGGGGCGACATCAGGCCTAGTTTCAATGCAGTGTTCGACGATATATGGATTGAGGTTAGGCATTTCTGTGTATGACCAGGCAAAAATATCTCGGTATTCTTGAAAGAGTGCTTTGTAAGATGTGATTTCCTTTGGGGAGCATGCGGCGCCAATGGTGATTTCCTCGATGATTATGATTTTGATGGAAATGTCGATTTTGATAGTGGGGGAAATGTTGGCCATGTTGCCTTCTTCAAACACATCGGGGGCAGAGATAGGATTGTTGGACCAGTCTATATGTCCTGACGGAATAAAATCCTTGGTTTTGATTGCACATATGGAGGCTTGTCTAGGAGGGTCGAATGATTCCTATGAGAGAAAGAGAGCTCTGTGATGGAGTGCGTTCCATGGGAAATCAGAGGTAGTTAGTTCCTCTAGGATATCTTCTTCATAGTGGAAAATGAGAGAATATAGGGGATCGAGGGAAGTAACATTGGTGACTATCACCGTGTGATTATCTGCAGGAGGTGAATATGTAGAGGGGGAATCCCAACTGTGGTGCGATGGCATCCTTTTCATAAACCAAATGTCTAGATACTATGGGTTGTAAACTATGGCCGAGGGTAAGATTTATTGAGGGAAATGAACCGGAGAATTGGGAGGATTTGGGGGAAAATCCTCAGACAGTCTATCCATGAACCATGGAGGGGTGGGAAGTGACTCAGGTTCAGGGGAGGTGATGGGATCAGTATCTGGAGAAGGAGTAGGGGGAATCACTTGCATCACAGGAAGTGGGGTACTTAGAGGATTTTGAATAAGGGCCATTTGGCGACGCCTATATTCAATTATTGAAGGACACTGGTAGGTGAAATGATCAAGTGATTCACAAAGAGATCAAGGGCACCTCATTCGTTTGTTGACTGAATTTGTGACATAACGGATGTAAGTGACGTGGGTAATCAATGACGTGGGTGGAGAGGGATCTTGCTAGAAATTTTGGCGTACTGTCGTTAGCATTCGTCGAAACTGAGGAAGGGTGGGGAAATGATGAGTATAGTGGCCATATTCTAAACATATGGCACATGGGAATTTGGTTCGCAACCATTTACTTCTTGTAGTAGTGGACACGGTGGTAGTACTTGGTGTGCTTGGTGAATCAATGAGCGATGTGGTTTCTCGAGGGAGTTGGATCAAATTGCGTAACTCAGGGAGAGAGGGACATCTATTTGTGGGGTGTCCCTCTCTCTTGTAGAGTGCACAAGGAGGTTGAAATCAGGGAGGGAGTGGAGCGGTGAGCTCTTTCTTATTCTGTCTACCCCCAACCATTGCGGTGGTGTTGACAAGTGGGGGTGAGGGAGGTGTGGTTGGAGTTAGGACTGGAATCTGCATCGGGATTCCCTCTGTTTGGGGAGGGAGGGATGGTTGAGGAACCATTACGGGTGGGTGTAGATACCATACCAGAATGGTGAGAACCATGTTGGGAAGGGTAAGCATTGAGGCTACCTGGAAATTGTGTACTCCCGATGGGGTGTAGAAGAAGGGGATTTGAGTAATGGCTTGGGGGATTGTCTCCCAAACTAGGATTTGACCCTGGGGGAGGGTTAAATCGAGGATAAGTGGTGTCATAGGGTTCTCAGAGGATTCTTGAGGTAGGATCTCTTCCACTGGTGGGATGTCAAGGGGTGGAGTAGCCTCTATGGGAGGAATGGTATCTCTAGTTTCAATTCCACTGGAATATATGACACACACATGTGATGAGTGGTGTATGAGCGGTGGTGCTCCATGATATACCCCCAACAAATATGCATCCTTGAATATTTTAGGGCTCGTATCCATGAGTGGATATGTATATGAACTAGTGCAGACAAGAGGTAAGATGTTATCGATGTTGGAGGAGTGGTTAGGCTCGTAATGTGAAACTTGGTCGATGGTGATGATCTTCCTGTTGTGGGGGAACATCATCATTCAAAACACAAAAGAGGCCACGACTTTCATAGTGTACATGTAGCTACGTCCAAACAAGATGTTGTAATCAAGGGGGGCATCGATAACCTCAATGTTGATAAGGATGGTTTTTCCCCCGAGTTCAACTAGGACATTTTAAAAGAGCCCTTCGGGAGAGGATGGTTGTCCATCATGGACTCACAAAGTGATGGTGGATGGTATTAGCTCAGGGGAGCCAAGTTTATGCCATACAATTTTGGACATGATGCATGTGGATGCACCTTCATCAATGATACATTGATGAACTATGATGTTTCGTATATTAAGTGGTATCTGGAAAGCTACCAAAGTTAGGAGACGAAGTTCCCTACAATCTAGATTAAATGTGATGAGTCTAGTATCAACTAGGTCGGCTGCCCCCAAAGAAGAAAGCGATGATTTCTGTTGATTTGGAATGGTTTGGAGGACCTCCAATACCGACATGGCTATAGGAGATTGTGCCAAGTCATCGACCAGATTGTAATTGTGTGCTTCCCTAGCCTGAGGGTTGTTAACATTCAGTCGTAATGGGATGCGAGGGATACGAATGGTGGTTTTAGTGTTAGGGTGTGGAATCATCAAGGGTTTTTCGACTATAGATAGAACTACTTCTGAACTAGTGGGAGTATATTCAAGAGCTGCGTTGTATTGGCAACTAGGTGTTTGCAGAAGAATTTCTTCTTCTCTAGTGAGGAGGATATTGCGATCCACTGGATTTTCGGGGTTTTGATACTGTCCCATCTGTGGGGGGCCAGTATGCATATCCCGTTGGGTATTCATCACACCTTGGTGTGGAATAGGGTTTTGCAACACAACCAGGGGTGGTTGTTGCAAATATTGTTGTGGGGCCTGCTAAGGGGCAGGTGACGTTGCAGGACATGGAGTGATCATGGAATCTTTCATCTATTTAAAGTCAGCAATTTGGGGGAAATGGTGAGTGTAATGGTTGTTCTCACCACAAAGAGCAGAAGGGAAGTTTGTCCGGAGGTTGTTTTTGTTCCTCCCTTGGTGTTTATTTTTATTGTCCACTTGAGGATTTGGGTTACCCCGGTTTTGGTTGCCCCCAGCAGGTTGGTTTTGTTGGGGGTTATTTCCACCTGATCTTGGGTTATTATTGTTTAGTTTTTTTCCTTTCTTCTTGGCATTATTTAGCTGATGGGCCAGATTTGGCGTATTCAGTTGTTCAAAATTTTGAAATTGTTGAATGGGAGAGGGATTAACAAAGTTAACACTAGCATGTGGTTGTCCTTATGGAGGAGAAATTGGCTATGGAGGACCAAGGAATGGAAAATATGGATTATTTTGTGGCAATGATCCATAGGGTGCATAGGAAGGCGTAGCGCTTTCACTAGTGCCCAGGTTATAAGTTGAGGTAGAGGGGGTACCAAATCTTGGTTGAGAAGTCAGGCGCATCATGGGTTTCGGAAAGGGTCCACTCATAGGTGGAGGAAGGGCAGCAGGGTATGGCTGTTGATAAGGGGGGGAGGGTAATAAGAGGGTCCCCCATACATCGATGGATATTGGGATGTACCGTACATAGGTTGTGGTTGGAAATACAGATTGTGGTGTGTTGTGGTACCAATCAATCCATCCATTGCATGAGACATCCTAGGTTTGTCCTGGCCGAATGGTATGGGTCTCGGGGAATCAGGTACTACTGTGTATAAGTAACCTTACTAAGCATAAATGAGTTTGTATTGTTGAGCTTTGTTGATGGCTTTCTCTTCAGTTTGGGGGAAGGTGGAGGCCACATATTTGGCAAGGATACAAACAAGTGATTGGAGAAACTAATTGAGGCATTGTTATTTGGTGGTTTATTCTTTGCATAAACTAGGTCACCGATGCCATTCATGAATTTGGTCGACGATATGTGTGGATGAGGTTTGTTTACACTCAGAGAGAATTTCTAGACCATTGTCATGATGAACTAGTAGTTGAAAGAAGGTCAAAAATGTTTTGGCCAAGGATTCAAAATTCACATGGGACCCTGATTTTTCATCCACATACCATTTTGCTAATGGACTTGTGAGTGTGCACTGAAATAACCTTAAATAGATGAAGTCATCCATGATGATGTTTGAAGATCGCCATAAGTGGAAAGTCATGACATGGTTAGCGGGGTCTTCCCCTAGTTTTCCTTCAAACTTAGGAATGTTTGAAGGTAGTTTAGTAGGCATATTGGGCCATGCAGGGTCATGCAATATAGGGTCATTCGTAAGTTTACTTAAGTCAAGAATGTTGAGGGATTCCAAATATGGCATGTGGAGTGGTGGTGGAGGATTTGTTCCAGGCATGGTGTGAGTAGGTAGTGGAACTGAACCTTGAGGTGGATTTGGTGGGGTTGTACTTCTCCATTGAGAGGAAGTTTCCCCCCTGCTTCATTGTGAAGGAGAGATAGTGGATGGATGGCCTTGGGAAGTGGATCCAAGTAAAGTGGAACTGATCAAAGTTGATCCCAAAATAGTGGCACTCATAGGGGTGTGAGACGGTTGAGTTGGTGAGTTGGAAAAACTAGGAACTCCTCCTAGGATAGGAGGGAGATTTTGCAAGTGTATGGAATGACATGGATTCTGTGGGTCCCCTATGATGTCCAACTAAGAAAGTGAATGTGTGTAAGTGGTGATGAGAGTAATTAATGAACAATATACTTGTATAATTTGGACCTTCACAATATATCTCACAATCACATGTAATTTAAATGGGCATCATTCATAAATAAATTGAAAAGAAGCATACATGTGGGTAGGTGGATTTTTTTCCGTGTGGGGGAACAAAATAAAACAAATGCTCGTGTCCTAAAAAGATGTAATGTCCTTCCTATCAAATAGCACTGGACATTCCAATAGCACTCAACAGTGGGGTCTGAAGCCACTGAAAGAGGAACTAGTGAAGGATGAAAAGATCAGCTATAATGAGGGGTAGAGGGTGCATATCTCAAAAGAGCTAGTGATATTTCCGAATAGCCACACAAAATCCGATCAAGGTGCAATTGCAACCCAAAATTTCCACCCGGGTATATGTCATAAAATTTGGCCACTAGGTACCTCAGTCAAAGTGTGACATTTAAATTTTCAGCCTCAGAAATGGGTCACGGGTTGTATCCCTTCCAAGATTTGGGTGACTCAAGGGGGGATGCATAGATCAACCGGACCTTGGCTTTCGACCCCTCATGGGTATCTCCCTACCTTAGACCCTTCATGGGTATCTCCCTGCCTTATGGTGTTAGGACCACTTGACTTGCAGGATTTTAAAGTTCCCTATTTGTCAACTTCTAATGTTTGAAGATGCGAGAGCCAGATAACAGGGGGTTATTTGGATGTCTACCCCCGAGATCCTACCTAGACTAAAAATTTCTTTTGACACCTCCCATGGAGGAAAACTTAGTGAGTTTTTAGAAAAAAATTAGATGTGGTTGTTTGAGAGATTGGGGGTGTGAACCAATCTCGTTTGAATTAAGTGAGTGTGGATAATTTCTTCAAGAAATAGTGGGATGTTTTAGAATCCATTTGGATGAAACCTACTTCAACCTCCACAATTCGAGATGAAATTATGTGAGTGAGGAGTGACTTTGTGTGTGAGAAAGTGAACAAATGTGACAAATTTTTAATAAGTTAGGTGTCAATTTATAGCACGTGGACTTCCTATGGTTCTTACAAATCTTGATTACCTATCTTGCTAGATTCCATTGGTACAACCTTGTGGAATTTTAAAGTCCCTAAAGAACTAGCATGTGGACATGTGGGTTATTTTCCAATCCTTTAAACTCCCTAATGTGATTTAATCTAAGAAAGATTTTTAACAACTATCCTAGATTGCAATCATGTGGGCATGTATGGGCCGGTTACTATAATCTTTAAACTCCCCTAGTGATGTAAACTAACAAAGTAGCTTCAAAAACTATCCTAACTTTGCAACATGTGGGCATGTATGGGCCCTTACAAATTTAATATTTTTTGAAAAGAAACTAAGAGGAGCCCTAGGGGGGCTTTGTCATCGCCTAAATATTTTAAGGGAGATGAAATCTTCCCTCAATCACTTTTATGATTCTCAAGATCGCTCTATGGTGTCAGAGAAGATCATACTCAATGATTGAAGTTTGATTTTTGGTCCCAATGTAGGTGTTTATATATGTGATAGAAAAGGATCTCAACTTAACTTTTACAATCAAAAGAAGCCATCCATGTCGCAACTCAAAGAAAAATAGGATAAATATGGTTCTTTTTAACCCCCTAAGTGCCTATTTTTTGACTAACCCTTCATGTGGAGAGGGAATCTAAGTGTGGTGCATTTAAATATTGCATAAAGAAAGATTTTGAAGACTAGGGGTCTTCAAAAAATCACAAAAAAACTCTTACAATGTTGGAATTCTGGAGAGATGCCCAGGTTGCATCTTAGATAGAGGCACAGTGGGCGCATAATGTGTAGAGAACAAAAGACTTGTTGGCGCACTGTGCGTACAATGCACATAGAACAACAGTGTTGTGAGCACATAATGATCTGAATGCGCGTCTGGAGGTTGAAATACTCTTGCACACTTTGATACGTGTCCGAGGGGGGGATTTTAAGTTGAATTCTCCTCCTCCGGCTGCAAACTTAGCTCTTTGTAGGTAAGGCTAGGCCGGTTATGATCCGTGCAAGGAAAATGGGTCAAAAATAAGTGCTCAAACAACCCAAATAGGGAGGAAATTGATACCTTGTCCCTAGTATGGTCGCCAATCTATTGTGTCCCTTTTGCCACTTGAATGAGCAAAAGAAGGGGACCTACAAGTCTAGTTGGGCCTACTAGATAAGACAGAAGTTAGTTTATGAATTAAACAATTCAATCACATGAAATAAACAAACAACTAAGATAGAAACAACTAAAGAAATGAGTAAAGAAATAAAACTAAAATGCATGAGTAAATATGAACCAAAATCAATCAACCAAATGACTAATAATCATGCCACCAATGGATACCTATATTAGTGGGAAAAAACTGTAGAGAAAGTAGGACTTATGGGTCCCCTATTCCTCCTTGGGAGGGCTCTTGAATCCCCTATGTGAAATCTCTTCTTACAAATGATAAACTAGAAAACATATGGTGAAGAAATCCAAGCCCATTCCCTCAAGAGGTGAGGTGAATAGCTTATTGAAATGATACTAGAATACTCTAAGAAGAAAAGAGGTTTCTTGAGGGAGGATAGAGGCAACATAACAATACAATGAGATTCTTAAATTATTAGTGCACCCATGGCCTCATTTTATAGCATGTCTTTGAGGCCATACTCAACCAGTTCTTAGTGTGGGCAAGGGGTCCTTTAGGGCACCCTTAGGTATTTGAACAACCCCCCATTTGGATTCAGCTCTTATTTGAGGATCAAATCAAGTTGGGAGCTGGTCCAGAAGTGGGTGAGGGGACGACAAGAACCATACATCCATCTTTCATAGGAGTTCTTTCTCGTACACAGTCATGCATTTGGCGCATTGAGAGCTCTATGGGATTATTTGCCTCGTGCACTAAGCATGCGCTTTCTTTAGTGTTTTAGCGCATGTCAATTTTTGACCAGTTGTATAGTTTTTGCCCCTTGGAAATGATTTTTTGGTGTTGCAGATGAACTAATAGGTGTTTGGAGATGTTTTATTTCTGTAACCATTTGCATGCAATGTTGTGGAAGGAATTTCATTGATAACAGAGGCCATGTGGATCCTTTCTTCATGTAATTATATAAACATCCCTTGGGGGATATTTTGTGGGTCTTCTTCTCCCTGGTTCTTCTTCTTCTTCTTCTTCTTCTCCTTCCTTTTTCCTCACTCATTTTGGATATTTCGTGTTCTCTTGAGATTAGCATGGAAACGAATAGCTAGAAGAGGAGATCCATTGCTAAATGGCTATAATATAATTTACTGATCATTCCAGGAGGGAATGGATGCCCATGTGTATGAGCTTGATGGAAGTTTAGATAGAACTATCCACAATTGAGAATCCTTGGAGTTTCTAGTAGGGATATTTCTTGACCAATAGCACTAGATCCTTGGAGAGAAGTGGGACAACCTGAGGGACTACATGGCACAGAAAAGTGTTCATTTCTTTGGGTTTTGCAAGCTGAGGGGGAAATAGAGCTGGAAAATTCAGATTTGTTGTGAGGTTGGGAAACCTGAGGGCTAGTTATCCAACCATTGTGTGTTTTTAGATTTGTCCTAGACCCCGTCCTTATGGATTCATAGCCCTGGATAAGGGGTCACCTATTGTTGACAGTAAAAGAACAACAATGTCTATGGTTGGGAGGAACGTCCTTGGTATGCAGTCAGTTGGTGAAATTTTACCTGCAAAGATAAGTGCTCTCTATGTTTTCTATTTAATCTTTATTTACGTTGTGTATTTAATTATCTCTAACATATGTATTTTTAATTTTCTTGTCTACTAGTTATTTGTTGTGCATGGCACATTGTTTACTGCTTCATGTTGTAGCATGGATATTTTCTTATACATGTGGTTTAATGCCTCTTTTATTAATGAGAAGTATTTTATTTTGAAATAAGTTCAGAGAACTGAGTCTTGTGGTTGCAGTGTGCCCCACCTATTGGTGGATGGGTGTGTTGCAACATGTTTAAGTAGCATAGCCCGACCTATGGTTGGTTGGGTACGTTATAGATTGGTATCAGAGCTATAGGTTGAAACACTGGGTCGGTATGGGCCAGATATGTTGGTCAAAGTCTCGTGGTTGAGATTGATTTATGAGCTTGAAATAGTGAAGCTCAAGAGAAATGGCATTATAGAGTCCACGTAGAATCTAGAACATTAGAGACCCTTTGTAAGGGATCTAAAGATCGTGGCCATCCCTTTCGAATTCAGGAGTGATCGCCACTGTGGGATCAAGAGAGACCTAGATCATTGGATCAGAGGGCAGGTCAACAAGGGTTGTCCGATGAAGGAGAAACAAGAGGTTGGGGTAAGGTTAAGTCCCAGCCGTCAGATCTATATTGTTGATCATCAGTTGTTGATCAAGGCCAAGCGTGAAAGGTAAGACTTTTGAACTTTTCCACTTCAGCGATCTTGGTAGGCAGGAAAATATTGAACTGTCAAAGTCTAGAGTCACAAAGTCCTATTAGATATTCAATCTAATAGGAGGCGCAGGGGAATCTTCTCCATCGATTGTGGTCACCCGATGTTGACTACTTCGGGAGTTTTCACTCCGAGAGTTTTAAATCTTTTTGAAATGCTATAACTCGAAGGCCTAGAGCGTCAAAGTCCAATAACTACTGTTGACCATTAGATCAAGGGAAGGACTTCGAGAGTGTTCTGGGTCATTGGATCTAGCAGTGGTAGAAGGGTAGCGAATTTTTGGAGCTTCAAAAATTCACCACTTCAGAGTTCGGTAGTTCGAGAGTATGGGGTTCCTCTGGAGCGAGAAGCCCCGAAGCCCAAAGCCTGGAGTTAATCACAGACACTGGATGTGGAAGGACTGTGAGCCATTGATTTATTTTAGCATTTTTCTATCCGAGGGGTAGCATGCGTTGGAATCAGAAAACTTTCGAATCCTGGAGTCCCTGATTTGATTGATGATGTGGATTGTTCCACATGATAGGGGGGCATGTGGGAACACGTGTCACCTAGATTCAACACCTTTTAGACCCTGATCTCTATGTTTCTGAGTAACACATGGCACACGTTCCGTGGGTCCACATTTCCTTGGGTGATGTCAACATGTCATGTCAGCTCTGAGAGTATGTGACTTCAGGAGTTTCCAAGTTTCTACCACGGAAAAGTGTCTAAGCCCGAAGTCCTGAAGGCATGCATACCGTCGATCTGAGATATCTTAGAGACCTTTCTCGACCATTGGATCAAGAAGAGGGAGCAGGGTAATTACTTATGATGATTGTCACTCCATGGAAGTGGAAGACTTGGGAATGGAAATACCTCGGATCCCTAGAGTGCCAAATTTCTGAATTGGTTGAGAGACATTCGTCTCGACACTTGATTAAGTTGTAGTTTTTGATATCATTGAAGCCTCCATATGGGGGTAGTACCATCCATTCAATGTGAGATTAAATATTGACCGTCCATTTTTTCTAGTGGAATGATTGGTGGGTTCGACTAATCTTAACTCCAGGGGAAAACAAAAGTTGACAAGGGAAAATAGTTGAAGGCCGAAGTCTAGAGGACTTGGTCCTATCGTCGGTCCCATGCTAAGGTAAAATGGGCCTAGAAGTAAACCAACCCTTGGACTTGGTGTTCGTGAAAGCTCCCGTGTGGAAGAACATGGAGTGAGGAGCTAAGGAAGGATTAAGCCTGCAATTTTGAGCCGTGGTCACTTGGGGGCATGGTTTGAGGGAAGCACCTTTATAGTTTTCATTTTTTTTGTATCGGCTAAGGAGGTTGAAAGTGTTTTTTCAGGGATCTCTAAATTTCAACTCTGATATCCAATTGGGGAAAGATTACATGGGACTATTATAATATGAAGATTGATATAATTTTCTTCATGAATTAAACAGAAAAGGTACCTATAAATTTAATTGACAATTTTGTATGATATGTATAATTCTAACCAGATGATTGCTTGAAGATTTTTTCAGGATCATAGGTGTAATCAGATCAATTCCAGTCTAGGATCAAATGTTAGGGTCATGGAAGCATGACAGAGATTTCAGGAGTTGTATGAGGCAATCAAGAGCTACAGAGAAAGTAATGAAGGTGGAAAAAGAACTCAAGAATAGTGGAAAAAAAATATTAGTCAAAAACTACAAGATCTGAATAGATTGCAGGTACTACAAAAGCAAGAACCTTCACATATGATATGAAGCTAGCAGGTTAAATATGTCATGGATTGGCATAAACGGAAAAGTATGACTACCTAGCCTTGAAGGAGGAGAGGTGTAGATAGTTGCAAACATTAAGTGTGAAAGAGATCCACTCCTGATATCAGAGTTCATAGTGGAAAGCAGGATGCCAATGCAGAGAATTGGGAATGCCATCTCACTTGAAAAGTGTCATTGAGTGAAAATGGACTTCCATTGGGAATGGTATTAAGTCTGAAAGGTATGGTTTCATAAGGAAAGGTTAATGAAGTAACCTAATGGACAACTAATATTAATAGTATTTGATTCAAGAACGTTGAAGTAGAGAAATGGAATGTCTTAGCTACTTCATTCTAGGGTGTTGGAATGTCTCATAAAGGTAAATTTTGGATATGACTACCCAAAGGGAGCTGTTGCAATTCGATTACACTGGTTGGATTGCAGAATGGCCAAGGGGAACTTGGATGGAATGTGTTCAGACCAGGGAACCATAGTGCAGATGAGAAGAATGGGAGCACACAAGGTAGCAAGGATCTAAAGGCATTCAAAGACAACCAACTACAACATAAATACATAAATAAACAAGTGAATTAAAATAGAAATGCACTAGAGTGCATGAGTTATACAATGAAGTTAAAATGCACATGCATTAGTAGGCATGCTGACAGTAAATGCTTAGTGCATATGGATGTGTAATTGCACATGCTTGGATATGCATATAACATGCTTGTGAACTTAGAATACTCTATTATTATGAAATATTGTTTGAGTATGACTAATTATGGATTATGTATTCAAGAAAAATGATATAGCAGGGTTAAAGATGTGGATGTTGTTGTTTCTTATGATTTCCATCTAGTTGAAGAGCCATGAGGGTGGAAGGAATGGTGATTAGAATGATGAAGGAGGAAGTATGTGAACTTCTACAAATATTAGTTGGTGAGATAGCAACAAGTAGGTTGATAACAACGAGGAAGGTATGCATTTAGTTTATGTTGATGCATACATGTTGAAGGGGATTGAGGTAAGAATTCCCTCAGTTAATTTTCAATATTTAAATTGATATGTAATGGATAACGGCCTAGAGTATGTAAATTTTGATGATGCTAGAATGCATTTAGATAAAATTTTGGTTTCATATTATGCAACAATTGGTTATGGGATCATAACCGAGTTAATTCTAGAGACATACTCCTTCTATAACAAAGAATATCCATAGAGATAGTCATGCGTGTGACGATAATATGGTTGGATATGGAAGGGCTATAGCACTATGTGAGTGCTCAATGGTATATACTGTATAGATGATGTTTGGACTACAACCTCTTTGTCGACACTGAAGAGCACTTAAGAATTATATTCTTAGTGTTGTGTTTGGTTTGAAAAGGAAGGTATCCAAATATTCAAGAAAGCATTAGGAAGTATGTGGATGATGTGGTGAGGAGTTGGCTAGACCTTCCAACTCACCTTGTTGAATGCATGACGTAGTTATGTAGTATTATGTAGTCAATGCAGGGATGCATTGTGTAAATGTGGCCATCAGTATTGGTACATCGATTGTTATTTTATTTAATAATTGATTGTTGCATTATGAAAAGCCTATGGTGCTAAGAATACATAATTATGGATAGATTCATTATATTTACTATAAATACTAGCTAAAGGTGATTGGGTTGTTGTTGTTACAATTCCAAGATTAGTTTTGGATCTATTAAAAATATTACAAGTGATATTACAAGAATTATTGAATGCAATGGGGTGAATGCATGTATATATTATATAACATAGAAATTATTATGCTAAAAACTGAAATGATGTGAGTATTTCTAACTCATGAAGTTGAAAACCCTTCAGGAACTATTCAATATTACAACAAGAAAGTTGCAGGTTAAAGAAGCTACATAATGATAAATTACAGAAAAGCGATGTTGAGGGGACATAGTTATAAAAATATTTCTGGATAGAATAAAGAAAATACTGGATGTATGTAATGATGAGTTCATTCCAATTGATAGTTGGATTAATATAAGTGATTGAATTGTAGTTGTAAACAATTATGAGATCACTTTGTGATTTTTTTTTGAATCGTTACCATGAAAATATATATATCTTGTACATGAGATACTGACAATTTGTTTAGCTGAGGAATCTTGAAATTGCAGGAAGAAAGGGACTTGGATATGGAAGTTTTGTAAGTCCATAAAGAAGACCAATTCCTATTACTGAAAGAACCAATTATTAGGAGAAGAAGCCCATGCCTGGATTTTTTTTTTTCCTATATAAAACAGTTTTGGGAATTATAATTTAATAAATTACTGATGAATTGTTTTGGATGAATGTAGTTCAAGAAAATTGCAAGTAGAATGGTATTGAATATGGCAGAGATGTAATCCCATAAGGAAGTTTGATATATAAAATGAAATATCCAAACATTATGAGAAGAAAGCTCATGCTTGGAAAAAAAAAAATTCCTGTAAAAAACAGATTTGACATTTATGATTGAAAATGGTTATAATGATATCGCATGATGACTTTATGTGTATAATACAAATGAGATGTTGGATATGCTATCTAGAAAGCATGGAAAAGGATATTGTTGTGACATGAGAACCCCGTGCCCCTATAACTTTTCTTGTGCAAGAAATCCTTGGTCGGGCAAGATGCATCGCCTAAGGGACTGTATAGCAGAGGAGGGAATGCATGAGCTTGAACTTGGAAGGTGAGTGACCATGAGGAAGAGGAGACTTTGATAGTTCTTGTAAACTATTGATTGGGATCATGCACGCAATGGATATGTCAAGGAAAACAATGAGACAAGTTAATGAGATAGACATATGAATACAGATCCACAAACCACATAGATAAGTATTGTACTGGATTATGAAAATTTACTCTTAGATTATGAGCAAAAATGAAAATTTTATGCACAAATTATGAATTGACATGCTCACCGATTTAAAATGTTGTAGGAAAATGGTGAATGTTGAGGATCTATAAAGGTACCAAACTACGAGGAAAAAGAAGAAGGTGATGTTGGATCAGTTGAATGACAAAGGCATGGAATGAAGAAATTCCAATGGACTTGTTGCAGCTGGAGTTCTGGAAGCCGCAACTCTGAAACTTCCTAGCCAAGTGCACTGGAGCCTTGGAGAGAATTGGAACAACTTGAAGGACTGCATGGAAGATAAAGGGGTTCATTTCTTTTGGTTGTGCAGGGCTAAGAGGGAAGGAGATCTTGATGGTTGGAACTGTTGGACGAAATATAAATTATGAATATCATTATACATGTTTTGGGTCAGAATGCCTATGTATACATGTTTAATTTCAGGCCAGAGTGCCTGTGTATATAATATTAGGTTGGATTTCCTGTGTGGATTAAGGCCAGAGGGCCTAGATTTGTAATGTTAATAACATTGGAATGGTTTTGTGCACCGAGGACAGTGCCAAAATAAGGGGAGGGGGATGTAACATATCGGTTCTAACCATTATGAACTATAATGTATTATGTAAATGTGACTTAGGTTGGTGAGACAGTAAAGTTGAAAAGGGGCCAAAGTGCCTAGGGAATGTAATACATCTATACACATTAATAAAATACACCATTGGCTGCAAGAAAGACAAGGGAAAAAGAGATAGGGGGATATGATTCCATGAGAGAGGGGGATTGAGGGGCTAACTCTTTTTATTATTATTTTATTTACCCATGATTGATTTTATGGAGAAAAGGGGTTACATGAGCTTCTTGGGAGGAAGGTCATGTGGCTCTTTTCTTCATGTAATTATATAAACATCCCTTGGGGGCTGTTTTGGGGTCTTCTTCTCCCTGCTTCTTGTTCTTCTTATTCTCCTTCCTTTTTCCTCACTCCTTCTAGCTATTTCATGTGCTCTTGGGATGAGAATGGAAATGAATGGCTGGAAGAGGATAGCCATTGCTAAATGGTTGTAATATCATTTAATGATCATTCCAGGAGGGAATGGATTCCCGTGTGTATGTTCTTGATGGAAGTTCAGATAGAATTGTCCACAACTGGGAATCCTTGGAGTTTCTAGTAGGGAGATTTCTTGACCAGTAGCATTGGAGACCTGGAGAGAAGTGGGAAAAATTGAGGGACTGCATGGCAGAGAAAGGTGTTCATTTATTTGGGTTCTGAAAGCTGAGGGGGAAAGAGAGTTGGAAAATTCACATTTTCTTTGACGTTGGGAAAACTGAGAGCTAGTTAGCCAATTGTTGTGTGTTTTTAGATTTGGCCTAGGACGCGTCCCTATAGATTCATAGAACTGGATCTAGGGTGAGATTATATTGACAGTAAAAGAACAAAAGTGACTATGGTTGGGTGGAACATCCTTGGTCTATGTCTATTTGGTGAACGTTTACCTACAAAGATAAGTGTTCTCTGTGTTTTCTGTGTAATGCTTATTTTCGTTGTGTATTTAATTATCTCTGAGATATGTATTTTTAATGTTCCTGTCTGTTGGTTATTTGTTGTGCATTGAAGGTTGTTTATTGCTTTATACTGTAGTAGGGATATTGTCTTATGCATGTTTTTTCATGCCTCTTTTATTAATGAGAATTCTTTTATTTCAAGATAAGTTCAGAGAAATGAGTCTTGGGGCTGCAACATGCCCTGGCTACTGGTGGTTGGGTGTGTTGCAGTGTTTTTAAGTAGCGTAGATCATCTTGTGGGTGGTGTTAGCTCCCAAAATGAACCCGTCCCTTTGGTCGCATTTTGTGGTGGATAGCATGGTTATGGGTAGTTTTCTCAATTCATTTTTGAGTTTTTCTAGCTGCAAAACTTAGGTTTTGGTTTTTGCTTTAGAAATAAAGATGACCCACAAAAGTCCTCTATTCAAAATTTTCATAGATTACTTTCAATAGCTAACGTGTGTTTAGAAGATGAGTGTTAGTTGCTGAAAGTGGCGACTTTCAACAGCTAGGGAGCGTCTCTCATAGGCATGTGCGCTGGTGAAAGTGTTGAATTCCAAAATATCCAAAGAAGCATTGTCGCGGTTCGTGCGCTGGTGAAAGTGAAGACTTTCCACAGCTACAGAGCAGTTCTTGCAAGATCGTGTGCTGATGAAAGTGAAGACTTTCAACAGCTAAAGGGGGTTTTCTACAGGATCATGCGCTGGTGAAAGCGGTAAGTATCAACAACTAAGGGGTGTTTTCCATGGGCCGTTGGCTGAAGAAAGCGGTAATCACGTGCGTATTATCCACGTTTCTAAAAGCAAATGATGATAAGATCATCCCACGTCATGCAAATCCAAAACATGCGCTGATGAAAGTGGGTAATGATGGGGACTCAGTTTTGCACGTCAAAATAGGATTACGATGTGGATCTTATTCACTGACGCATACTGCATAGCATCGGAAATGGCAATTTTGAATTCAGTAACTCAGGTATAGAGGCTGTACTACCGGGCTGACAGCATCAAATCGGATCATTGCTTCCATATCACACATTGTTCACGAAGGTTTGTTAAAGTTTCTAATGTTAGAAAACAGAGCTGACTCCCAAAGTTCTTTCAACAGCGCAAGACCTCGGCCCAATAGCATATCACAGTGTTTGGTGTGCATAACCGTTTGGGGTTTTGAATTGCAAATGGAAAGAATAATTCTTAAATGTGCAGGGAATTTTTCAATCCCTTCCCAAGATCCAAATGAAGATTTGAAAACACCATTGGAAATATTAGATTCTCTAGATGTCGATCGACTATTCAGGCATGAAAAACAGATTTTCTATGACCGAGAAATTTGATTTTGAAAATCTGCTCTTTTCACCAGCTAATTCGCCGAAAATTTTGCTAGTTAGTTGTTGAAAGTGCCGCCTTTCAGCAGCTTAGGAGCAGATTTTTCGGTAAATAAGCTGTTGAAAGCCTATCACGGCCAGAATGTTACGGTTTTTTCCCAGATCGTAAATTTTTTCATGAGAATGAATTGAAATCTCTTCTAAGTCTTTATTAATGAATTATCAAATCTATCTAATCAGCCACTTTTGGAAAATGAAGAGAAGAAAAGGTGTACAAATGTCATTTACCATCTTTAAAAGAGGCAGAATTTCAGGGTTTTGGGAACCACATCACATAATTCAAATTTCAGAGAGCCTTGGAAGGTTGAGCTACACATCATCAGATTTCAACTACATTTTGAAGGCCGGCAGATAAAGATTTACCTTATTTGAGGATCTATTTCTATTTCTTTGTAAATACTGTTTGTTTACTATTTCTGGAAATTCAGATCCATAGTTTTAGGATCTAATAACTGAATTGTTAAGCTATAAAGCTACAGAAGGAAGATGAATGAGGGGGTTCGATTTTAGATACTCTTATGCTATGTAAACAGATTTTTTGATGCTAATGCAAAAAGATAGATTTCTCTCTGCTACAATATCAGATTTTATCACCTGCCTTCCTTTGTTTTAATTAAACTGTTTTAGCTGCAGTGACTGTCTTCTCACCAGTCAGCTCATAGTTTACTTAAGATTGTTTTACACAGTTTTATAAACCCTACATGTTGTATTTGGTTTAGTAACTCTATATTCTCATCCATTTAAATTTGCCATCTGATTATTGTTTCATGAGAGCTCTGTTTGTTTTGATTACCCATTTAAAGTCTGACTACTGAGTTATAATTTGTTATCTCATTGATCCATCTATAAAAATACCAAAAACCATTTCATTGATAAGTTACCAAGCATCTTTGGTTTACAAACCCAAAGAGTTCCTTGGAGTGATAACAGGTGGTTGGGTATGTTACAAGTACTATGTTTGAATTAAATTGTTTAGACCCAGAATAATCCATTGACCCGTAGAATTTAATTACATGTCAAGCTGGGAGTTGGGAAGTCTTCCTCAAGAGTCAGTGAGGAAATGGGTAGAGTACCCATATGGGAACTCCCTGACTTGACCCACGGAATTGGGATTTGGAACCACAAAATATTGTTGAGGAAGGAAAGAAACAGTAGGAAATTTGTGGGAAGAGGAGAGGATGGAAGAGGAATGGGTATGGTGACCATTTCTAAGGAGGGAGAGCATGTGCATCTCTTTGGTTTCGAAGAGAACTGAAAAATGAATTTGTTCTAGGTATAGTAATTGTTGGGAAATATTTTCAATCCAACCTGATAAATGGGGTTGTAGAGAAGATGAGTTACTGAGGTAGCACTCATTGCATACCCCCTTTCTTGTTGGAGAGAAAATTGATCTGCCATGTTCTTATGGGATGAGGAGAGTGATCTATGTCCCTGGTTGTTGTTGAAAAAAAGGAAGAATCTCTCTCAAAGCATCATGATCTAGCTAGGGGGTGGCCAGTGGTAAATCCTTACAGGAATTGTTGTTGCTATGGTTGGGTGGAAAATGGGACCCCTTTCCACAGTTGCAACACTTTCTAGATTTTAGATAATTATATTTTGTCAAAATATCTACACTGTCAATCTTAGAGATAATTATAGACTGTGTTTTTAGAGAAATATAAGTTCAGTTTTCTATTAAAAGTTCCTTGAGAATTTAAATGTGAACGTGTAAATGTTACTTCTAAATTTATATGTGGGTGAAAAACTTCACCATGTGACTTCTTGTGCTAAATTCTGGGAGTGAATGTTGAGGTTGACTGAGTTTCACAGTTTAATTCATTCATATCCAATAATGAAGGAACAATAAATTTTATTAAGAATCAAATAAGAGAGAAAGTGATTTTCGCATACTACTACTCTATTTTAGTTTTCTCTCAAGCCTTACTACAGAAAACTTAGAGCATATCAGATCTGGGTTTGCACTTTAGAGAAACAACCCAAATATTGAAAAATGTTTAAGTCATTATAAATGGGTAGTAAGGAAAAATAATTAGAAAATAAACATGAAATTTCCTAATTGAATTAAAATAAAAAATCTCTCAAAAACCTATTTAGGAATTAACAAACATTTATGCTAAACTTGTGTTAAATTCCTACAATTTGGGAAGGATCCCCATAATTGTGGTGGGTTGTAACTTTTGGTAGAAATGTAAAAAGTTTCACTGTGAAGGCAAATCTTTTTTTTAGGACCATATTTCCTTAAATTTAGTAGGAGTAGTAAAGCACAGTAATAAGGAAACAAAAATTACTCATTTACCCACGAGAAGGGAGAGATTATAATTATATTTTTAATTTCCAAAATGGAGAAATTTTCTTAGAGTATAAAGTTTTATTAAATCCCTTTATAAAGACTAGAATATTATATTTTTCCTTTCATTATTTTTCATGTAAGAGAAAATAATTTCATTTAAATTATCCATGTGATAAAACCGATATATGTATATATATGTCTATATACATATTATTATTATCATTATTATTTTATTCTAAAAATGGAGGTTAAAGTTCCTGGAGAGAATATAATTTATTATTATTGTAATTCCAAAACACAACCCATG
>SNQJ01S0091931.1:10713-32609 GCA_010110895.2 Picea sitchensis | reverse complement strand
AGTGAATGTTGAGGTTGACTGAGTTTCACAGTTTAATTCATTCATATCCAATAATGAAGGAACAATAAATTTTATTAAGAATCAAATAAGAGAGAAAGTGATTTTCGCATACTACTACTCTATTTTAGTTTTCTCTCAAGCCTTACTACAGAAAACTTAGAGCATATCAGATCTGGGTTTGCACTTTAGAGAAACAACCCAAATATTGAAAAATGTTTAAGTCATTATAAATGGGTAGTAAGGAAAAATAATTAGAAAATAAACATGAAATTTCCTAATTGAATTAAAATAAAAAATCTCTCAAAAACCTATTTAGGAATTAACAAACATTTATGCTAAACTTGTGTTAAATTCCTACAATTTGGGAAGGATCCCCATAATTGTGGTGGGTTGTAACTTTTGGTAGAAATGTAAAAAGTTTCACTGTGAAGGCAAATCTTTTTTTTAGGACCATATTTCCTTAAATTTAGTAGGAGTAGTAAAGCACAGTAATAAGGAAACAAAAATTACTCATTTACCCACGAGAAGGGAGAGATTATAATTATATTTTTAATTTCCAAAATGGAGAAATTTTCTTAGAGTATAAAGTTTTATTAAATCCCTTTATAAAGACTAGAATATTATATTTTTCCTTTCATTATTTTTCATGTAAGAGAAAATAATTTCATTTAAATTATCCATGTGATAAAACCGATATATGTATATATATGTCTATATACATATTATTATTATCATTATTATTTTATTCTAAAAATGGAGGTTAAAGTTCCTGGAGAGAATATAATTTATTATTATTGTAATTCCAAAACACAACCCATGACCAAATATTTTAGCCATCTCGTGGTCTTCGGTACTTCGGGACTTCTGGGCTCCGCAGTGTTTGGAGTGATGGAATCCACGAGCCAAAGTCATCGAAGGCTCGAACCCTACCTTTCCCAGTACAAGGTGGCTTAGATAAGAAATATAATTAATTATGTGATATTATATTTAATCTTGATCAAATTAACATAATTGAGTATAATAACCCTTTATTTCAATTTATTATATTATAATTCAAAATAAATCATTGTATTGATATATTGTTGTAATACAAGTGGGTCCCCTTCGGGACTCGGGAACTCCAAAACTCTGGTTTAATTGAGAATGAAGAGTTGTGTGGAAGAGCCAAAGGTGTGGACCTGGATATCCTTCCTTCATTCAAATATTCAATATTAAATGTAATAGTAGAGATTATTTAAACCTAGGTAAGATTTTCGAGAGGCATAATATAATATATTATATTATACTAAGATTTAATAAATTGGTTACACGTGAATGAAGAAAACTCTTTTAAATATTAAATAGTGTGGTAATGTGTACAAGTGGGGCCACTTCGGGGCTTTGGGACTCTAGGGCTCTAGGAGACTTAAGTATAAAGGATGTGTTGGGGAGCCAAAGGAGTTGGCCTGGAGAGCTCTCTCTCTCTCTCTCATTTCAAATATTAAATATAATATTAGGGGACGTTGTAAACCTAGGAACATTTTTCCAAAAGGGTGTAATATATTATTTATTAAATGAGTTTATCATGGTATTTGTACATGATAAAGTACCAACCCTTTTCCCTTTTTAATTTAATATTTAGTGTGCAATAACGTGTGAGTGTGGACCCTTTGGGAGTTTGGGACTCCGTGATGTTTGGGGTAATAGAATGAATAAGCAAAGAAGGGCCAAAGGCCCGAACCTACCCTTTCTTGTTCAAATGGTTTCACAAATGTCGATATAAACATTTAAGGTGATTAATTATACTATAAATTAATATAATTAATTATATTTTCATCACCTTACAATATGAGTGGGACCCTCTCTAGAACTCCAACATTCGGGAGATTTGGGTATGTTCATAAAAGCATGATGATGAATTTCTCCGAAGTCGAGAGGCTTGGGTATTAATGGATATTGATAATCCTAAGTTCTCCTTTGATATATTTAATCATATTATAATATAATTAAGTAGAATTATATTATAATATAATTAATAAAAGAACAAATTTGTAATAATAAATATCAAATTGAATATATTTAATCCCTTTCCCCGGTAAATAAATAAATATGCATATATGTGTGTGTGTGTGAAATTACGTGAAAATTCGGTATGGAATTATGTGTCGGGGAGGGATTGAATTATATGCCTTAATTAAGGTTAATCAACTTAAGTGTACTATGGAGAAATTAACCTGATTGTATTATAATATAATTACTTATAATTATCATATGAGTAATTTATCGAGTTAGTTCTAAACTACTTCTAAGGGGAGGAAAGAGAAAGTAAAACCTCAGTAATTACTAGGCCATGAGTATTAGGCTAAGAAAAAATTTATTATTGGATAATTAGTTTGTGGAGAATAATTATCCTTAATAAGGTTTAAGTAATTAATTACCAAAAATGGTATTCTACGAAATATTAATTAAGTATTTTAATTGGACTATAGGAGAGGGACAAATATCATCCTCTAGTCGAGCAAGCCTAATCTCCCTACGGAGACGTGGTAAATTGATGTTGACTAAGAACATTAGTGTGATGTTGCATGTTAATCTTCAATGGGTTGGTGGGTTGAGTGAAGTCCAGTAGGATTACTGAACCTTAGATGTTGAATGGATCCTAACCATATTTTGGGAGATCTGGCATGCATCGAGACTGTCCATCAAGAGAAAGGGAATATTCCTTGATACCATATTTATCGGAGGTAAGCTAAGAGTGTTCTGGGAGAAGGCCCGAGTTATGATGAATGCAGGCTTGTGTGGATCGAATTTTTACTGTGGGAGGCTAGGCTAGTGCCACATCAAGACTAGGGTGTCTCCACATCAGTTGACATGGATAATGTGAGGTCACGAGGATGCCACATGGAATTAAAAGAGATGTTGCCTATGTAAACTGAGAACTTCGAAAGGTCATAAAACTCATCCCAGAGCTCAGTTTTGAGTGAACTTATCGTTGTTGGAAAGATTTTGATGAGAAGAAGACAATGGAGATGTGATAGAGAAGATTTAAGATGATTGAGAATTTAGAAAGAATTATACCCCATCCCTTTAAAATGTACTTAGGGGTCAGGTGTGTGACAGAGTGGTATCAGAGCGGGAAACAACACTTGGTCTGCTTGGGTTCATGAACGATTTGAATAAAATATTATTAGATAAATTATAAGGGGTAACACCCTATCTTACCCCATTCATAAGAAGTTTATTTAAACCACTACTGAAGAGAGGAAAACAAAATTGTTGTTGTTATATTCTCTAAAAAAAATATGAATTGTGTGTTGCTAGTGTTCTAAATAATGAAGTTGACTTCACCTTACAAATTTCATATGTTGTTCATAAACTAGTAGATAATTAACGAACAGAAAATGTTTTATCAGCACTCAAACAATCAATGGAAAACAAGGAAAACTACAACGTAAATAATGGTGACACACCATGAGTTGGGGAAAATATCCCACAATAAAGAAGAAGAATCTTATTAGAGGAGGGCAGTGGAAACCCCTCCATATTTGGATGAAACTATAAGAAGCCTCATGGAAAAATTACAGAGTTGTAAGGATAACAATGAAAGGCTAATAAAAGAATAGGAAAAAAAAACTGAAATTAATGCAGTCCTATTCCAAAGCCTATCATATATACAAAGGGAACTGCAACATGGGCCAACAACCCGTAATGTGGATAAACATCATACTAAGAAAATCCAAATTCCACTTGAGATACAAAATCATGGTCCTGAAAGTAGCCACATAAGGAGGAGCACCTCAAAGAAGTCCCAACATGGAGCCAAGATACATTCAACGGAATAATCCTCTAGTGATGAAACTGACAACTCCAAGGAAATGTCTAGTAGTGAGACTAGTTCACATTCCCATAAGAGAAGAAATAAGAGGAAACATTTCAAGATCCATGAACCTGACGAGTTTAAGAAATCCAAACCACCCAATTTCGATGGAGAAATTAAAAAGGGCAAAGAAGTAGAAGGTCGGGTGCTTGGCTTGAAGAAGTACTTCAGATTCCATGACTACTCTGAAAACTTAAAGGCGTGAATAACCATTTTCAACTTGAATGGAAAGGCCTCCATTTGGTGGGAGGACATTAGGAATATGAAACAAATCCATGAGAAGGACTTTTCATGGAAACAATTTGAGAAATACTTTAATAAGAAGTATCTATCTGAAAAATACTTTGATGGGAAGACCAAGGAGTTCAATGAACTCAAGCTAGGACAACTCACAATAGATGAATATATCAACAAATTTCTTGAGTTGATGAGGTATCTGCCCTACATAAGGGATGAAAAGGTAAAGATACAATGGTTTAATAGTGGATTGCCTTAATCCTTCCGGGACAAAATTGATTTTGATGAGCCTAATACTTTAGAAGACAATATTCGAAAATCAAGGTACTGCTATGAGGAAATCAAGAATAAGGCAAAACCTCATAAGGATTGGAAGAAGAAAAATGAATTGGGATTCAAGAAGAAGGGGTTTAAATCCTCAATATTTAAGAATCATGGGAAAAGTTCTAAAATGATCCTTCCTACTAAAAGTGTGTATCAACAAAATTTTCCATCCCAAAGTGGTAATAAACCCTTTGGATCAACCCCAGGTAAGACTGATAATACAAAGAGAGAACCCTTGAAATGTTGGGGTTGTGGAGAAGAACAACTATTGAGGGACTTCTCACATAGAAAAAAGTAAAATCAGAGAGTCTACAACATCCAGGAGGTTACCACAGTCAATGTTGTGGCCAGGATCATGCCACAAATTTATGCATCCTTGGATAATAGGCAAACTGACCACCAAGCTTCAGTGGTGGAGATGGAAGGTATGATTGCCAATCATCTAGTTTCCATTTTAATCGACCTTGGTTCTAATCTAATTTATATTTTCCCTCAAACTGTTGATAAATGTAAATTGTAGCAAGTAAAACATGTTAAATCATGGCTGGTACAACTATCCAATGGAACAAAAAGAAAAGTGGCAAAGGTCATACTAGCATGCCAATTCGTTTTGAATGGATTTTCCACCCAAGCAACCCTAAACATGCTCCCTTTAGGATATTATGACTTGTTGATTGGAATGGATTGGTTGGCTTCCCATAAAGCCAAGTTGGACTATTATAATAAAACTTTAAGGTGTGAATATGAAGAAGGGAGGAAAATAACCCTACAAGGAATTGGAAATCATGTCTCAGTGAGACAAATATCATTGTTTCAAGTGAAGAAGTATTGTAGAAAAGGATTTACTTTGTATGAAATGCAAGTGTTGAACTATGTTGAGGACAATAAACCAATCCTATAAGACCATCCTACATTAAGAGAGTAGAAAGATGTGTTTCCAGAAGAGGTACCAAGTCTACCTCCAAGAATAGATATTGAATTTTCAAAAGAACTTGTACCACAAGTGGTGCCAATGTCTAGAGTACCCTATAGAATGAGTACGCCAGATCTAGGTGAACTCAAACTACAGCTAAAGGAGATGTTGGAAAAAGGTCACATTCGGCCTAGTGTGTCTCCTTGGAGAGCACCAGCTTTGTTTATGAAAAATAAGGGTGGCACACTCGGGTTGTGCATAGAATATAGAAAACTCAATAATATGATCATTAAGAATAAGTATTCCTTGCCAAGGGTTGATGACTTGTTTGACCAATTAAGGGGTGCTACAATTTTCTCCAAGATTTACTTGAGGTCTATATACCATCAAGTCTGAATTAAGGATGAATACATCCAAAAAACAACATTTAGGACAAGATATGGGCATTATGAATTTGTGGTGGTGTCATTTGGGCTTACCAATGCACCAACAACTTTTATGTGCTTAATGAATAATGTACTCACTAAGTTCTTGGAAATATTTTTGTTGGTTTTCATTGATGATATCCTAATGTATTATAAGAGTAGGGAAGGTCATGAATAACATATTAATTTAGTGCTTCAAGTGCTAAGATAACATCAACTCTATGCAAATTTTAGTAAGTGTGACTTTTTCCAAAAACAAGTCCATTACTTAGGCCATGTTATCTCTGAAGAAGGAGTGGTAGTTGATCCTGAAAATATCAAATCCATTATGGATTGGACTACCCCAAAATATGTATCTGATATCATATCTTTTATGAGCCTAGAAGGATACTATAGAAGGTTCATAAAGGGATTTTTCAAGATTGGTTTCCTAATCACCTTCGTTCAGAAAAATGGAGTTAAATTAATTTCGACATCAGAATGTGAAGAAATATTCCAACAACTAAAATACCTTCTAACCAATGCACCTGTGTTGAAGATTCCAGACCCAAACAACGACTTCCTTGTGTGTATAGATGCCTGCAAGGAAGGGTTTAGAGGAGTCTTTATGCAAGAATGGCATGTGATTTGCTATGAATCCAAAAAATTGAATGAGCATGAAATCAATTATGTGACCCATGATTTGGAATTGTCTTCCATAGTACATGCTTTAAAAATGTGGAGGAATTACCTCCTAGGTAGAATATTTGTACTTAAGATAGACCATAGTGGGTTGAGATATTTGTTTGATCAAGCAAAACTCAATGCTAAACAAACTAGGTGGATGGCTCTCCTTAGTGAGTTTGATTTTGAAATCAAACATATTAAAGGAAAGGAAAATAGGGTGGATGATTCCCTTGGTATAAGTATGAAAATGATTCACTTGGCAGTTGTAAGCATCGGTGAACCAGACATCAAGGAGAGAGTTAAAAGTGCATAAGAAACATATGCATTTTTCAAGACTGTGAAATCATACTTATAGAAAGAGCCCATAGGGATGAAGTATGAGGGATATCAATTGTTGAATGATGGCCTACTAACTTACAAAGGTAGGTTGTATATTCTAAATTGTGATGACTTGAAGAGGTTCATAATGGATGAACTACATAAAATACCATATACTGGTCATCCGGGTTATCAAAAAATGATCACAACCACTAAGACATTTTTCTGTTGCGCCAAATTGAAAAAGGACATAGTTGATTAGTTAGTTAAATGTATAGAATGTCACCAAGTTAAGGAAGAGAACTAGCATCTAGTAGGGTTGTTGCAACCCCTACCAATTCCCGAGTGGAAATGGGAAACCATATATATGGATTTCATCATAGGATTTCCCAAATCGACCAAGCAGAAAGATGCCATTATGGTAGTTTTGGAAAAAATGAGCAAGGTTGCGCACTTTGTCCCCATCAAGTCAACTTGCAAGGCAATAGATATTTCCAATATTTTCATGAGAAATATTTATACTGCATGGCATGGATAAGGAAATCATATCAGACAAAGATACAAATTTTACTTCAAATGTTTTGAAATCTTTGTTTGATGGTCTTGAAACTAAATTGCTATTTAGTACAATCTATCACCCTCAAAGCGATGGGAAAACAAAAAGGATAAACCAAGTATTAGAGGAAATGTTAAGGATGCATGTGATGCATCAACCCAAGAAGTGGGAAGACTACCTACCACTAGTAGAGTTTTCTTATAACAATGTCTATCAAGAGTCATTAAAGATGCACCATTTTGATGCTCTCTATGGTAGAAAATGCAATATTCCAATTAGTTGGAATAACCCAGTGGAAATAATTACACTCGATCTAGATATGCTAAAAGAAATGGAACAACAAGTAATTCAAATAAAACAAAATATGAAAATAGCTCATGATAGACAGAAAAGCTATGCAGAGAGAAAAAGGACTCCTACAGAGTTCAAAGCAGTGGATCATGTGTATCTCCGAGTTAGGCCTAGAAAAAGTTCTTTGAGAATGGGAGCTTGTGCCAAGATAGCACCTCGGTATTGTGGACCCTTTGAAATTTTGGACAGAGTGGGACCTGTAGCATATAGACTAGCACTTCCTCCCACAGTGAAGGCACATAATGTTTTCCATGTTTCGTTCCTAAAGAAATATGTATATGATTCTAATCATATAATTGATTGGTATGTGATTTAGGTGGAACTAGAGGGAGAATTCTTGGAAGAGACACAATGCATAATAGAAAGGAAAGAAATTCCACTCAGGAACACAACCATTGCACAACTCAAGGTGTAGTGGAAACACTTTGTTCCAAATGAAGCTACATGGGAAATGGGGGATGTCATGAAACATGCATACCCATTTTTGTTTACTATTGTACATACAAAGCACATTGACAGGTAGAACATCAAGGACAATGTTCCTTTAAGGGGGAGGGGATTGTAATACCCTTGTTTCCCCTAGCTTGTAAATATAACTATAACCTGCTAAAAGACTATGGGAAGACTAAATATGTGTGGATGTTGGAATTGATGAGACTTTTTGTTATAAAATGTAATGTATATATTTCTGTTGCTAAATAAAATGGAAAGTGTTGCATAATTGTTGAATGGGTTTGCCAAGTTAGATCATGATGCATGAGAGAGATGGTGAGGGGAACCAATAATGGCTGATATGACCCCTACCAGACCAGTACTCTGCTGGAATTAAATTGTTCAAACCTAGAACATTCCTCTAACCCATAGAATTTAATTACCAGTAAATCTGGTAGTTGGGAAGTCTTCCTCAAGAATCAGTGAGGAAATGGGCAGAGTACCCATATGGAAAATCCCTGACCTGACCCATGAAATTGGGATTTGGAACCATGAAATCTTGTTGAGGAAGGAAAGAAAAGGTAGGAAATTCAAGGGTAGAGGAGAGGATGGAAGAGGAATGGGTCTGGTGGCCATTTCTAAGGAGGGAGAACATGTGCAACTCTCTGGTTTTGAAGAGAACTAAAAAATGAATTTGTTCTAGGTATAGTTATTTTGGGGAAGTGTTTTCAATCCAAGCTAATAAACGGGGTTGCAGAGAAGATGAGTAACTGAGGTAGCACTCATTGCACACCCCCTTGCTTGGTGGAGAGAAAACACAACCCATGACCAAATACTTTAGCCATCTTGTGGTCTTCGAGACTTCAGGACTTCAGGGCTCCAGGGTGTTTGGAGTGATGGAATCCACGAGTCGAGCCAAAGTCACCGAAGGCCCGAACCCTATGTTTCCCTGTACAAGGTGGCTTAGATAAGAAATATAATTAATTATGTGATATTAGATTTAATTGTGACCAAATTAACATAATTGAGTATAATAACCCTTTATTGCAATTTATTATATTATAATTCAAAATAAATTATTATATTTATATCATGTTTTAATACAAGTGGGTCCCCTTCGGGACTCCGAAACTCTGAAACTCTAGGTTAATTGAGAATGAAGAGTTGCGTGGAAGAGTCAAAGTTGTGGACCTGAATATCCTTTCTTCATTCCAATATTCAATATTAAATGTAATACTAGAGATTATTTAAACCTAGGTGAGATTTTCAAGAGGTATAATATAATATATTATATTATATTAATATTTAATAAATTGGTTACACGTGAATGAAGCTAACTCTTTTAAGTATTAAATAGTGTGGTAATGTGTACAAGTGGGGCCACTTCGGGGCTTCGGGACTCTAGGGCTCTAGGAGACTTGAGTATAAAGGATGTGTTGTGGAGCCAAAGGATCTTGCGAGGAGCTCTCTCTCTCTCTCTCTATCTTTGTGTGTGTGTTTGGGTGTTTGTGTGTCTTTCCCTCTCATTTAAAATATTATATATAATATTAGGGGATGTTGTAAACCTGGTTACATTTTTCCAAAAAGGTGTAATGTAATATATAATAAATGAGTTTATCACAGTATTTGTATGTGATAAAGTACCAACCCTTTCCCCTTTTTAACTTAATATTTAATGCAAAATAACGTATGAGTGTGGACCCTTCAAGATTTCAGGACTCCGTGATGTTTGGGGTAATAGAATGAATAAGAAAAGAAGGGTCGAAGGCCTAAACCTACCCTTTCTCGTTCCAATGGTTGCAAAAATGTCCATATAAACATTTACGGTGATTAATTATACTATAAATTAATATAATTAATCATATTTCCATCACCTTAAAATATGAGTGGGACCCTCTCCGAAACTCCAACATTCGGGATATTTAGGTATGTTAATAAAAGCATGATGAGGAATTTCATCAAAGTCTGGAGGCTTAGGTATTGATGGATATTGATAATCCTAAGTTCTCATTTGATATATTTAATCATATTATAATATAATTAAATAGAATTATATTATAATATAACTAATAAAAGAACAAATTTGTAATAATAAATATCAAATTGAATATAGTTAATCCATTTCCCCAGTAAATAAATAAATATGCATATATGTGTGTGTGTGTGTGTGTGTGAAATTACGTGAAAATTTGGTATGGAGTTGTGTGTCGGGGAGGAATTGAATTATATACCTTAATTAAGGTTAATCAACTTAAGTATATTATGGAGAAATTAACCTCTTTGTGTTATAATATAATTACTCATAATTATCATATGAGTAATTTATTGAGTTAGTGCTAAACTACTTCTAAGGGGGACATGAAGAGAAAGTAAAACCTCAGTAATTACTGGGCCATGGGTATTAGGATAAGAAAAAATTAATTACTGGATAATTAGTTTGTGGAGAATAATTACCTTGAATGAATTTTAAGTAATTAATTACCAAAGAATGGTATTATACGTAATATTAATTAATTATTTTAATTGGACTATAGGAGAGGGACAAATTTCATCCTCTAGTCGAGCTAGCCTAACTTCCCTACGGTGACATGATGAATTGATGCTGACTAAGAACATCAGTGTGATGGCGCATGTTAATATTCAATGGGTTGACGAGCTGAGTGGGGTCCAGTAGGATTCATGAACCTTAGGTGTCGAATGGATCCTAAATATAGTTTGGGAGATCTTGCATGCATCGAGACTGTTCATTGAGAGAAAGGGAATATTCCTCGATACAATGTTCGTCGTAGGTAAGAGAAGAGTGTGCTGGGAGAAGGCCCGAGTTATGATGGATGTAGGTGTGCATGGATCGAAGTTCCACTGTGGCAGGCTAGGCTATTTCCACATAAATACCAGGGTGTCACCACATTAGTTGACATGGACAGTGTGAGGTCACAAGGATGCCACGTGGTAGTAAGATAGATGTTTCCTATGTAAACCCAATAACTTTGAAAGGTCATAACCCTCATCCCAGAGCTCAGTTCTAAGTGAACTTACCATTGTTGGAAATTTCTTGATGGGTAGAAGATGATGGAGTTGTGATAGAGAAGATTTGATATGATTAAGAAAAGATAAAAATTCATACCCCATCCCTTAAAAAGGTACTTAGGGGTTGGGTGTGTGACACTGCTCCTAAGCATCCTCCCTGGCCATATCAACCCATGAAAACCTCCTAAGAATATTGGAAGATGCCTCTCTCCCATATGGACTTGAAGGTTGGCTCCCACTAAATGAATGACTCTCCCTATCATCCTCCTAACTCCCTCTAAAGTTGGACTCCCTCTAAATCCATTGAATCCATCTGAAGTCAAACTCCCTTTTATTCTACACAACCTCTAGAGATACTTTCTCCATGTCCAATGTCCTATACATAGTCCTGGGAGGTTGCTCCTCTATAATGGATCTTGAGGAATGACTCCCTATGAACTTTGGCTCCCTATGAGCATGTACCACTCGTGGAGCTACCTGATTCACCACTAGTGGATCTACCTTCTCCCTTTGAACTTGTGCTACCGATGGGGCCAATTTCCTCACCACTCATGGAGCTACCTTCTCCTCCTCATTTGTCTCTCTGCTCCTATTGGTCACAACATGATCCAGATTTAGGAGTAGAATGAAATGATTACAGACTGAATACAATAAACACAGAGATATGAATAATAAAACAGATATCCAGTGAACAATGTATTCTATTAAATAAATGAAATAGGCTGAAATTGTAAAACTGCAGAATTGAAACACTTTCTCGAATGGTGGTATCTATATCTGAGAGGTGATGTGGTTTTTACACACATCTATCTGAGAAGAATGATTACAATGAGGCTCCAAAGGCCTTTTGATATTACTCATGAATTCCAAAACCCTAGACTTCCAAAAACCTAACCCTAGAAGGTGAAATGCCAAAAGTCATGTGGGCCCCTATGGGTAAGTTGCTGCCTCAACTTACCGAGGTCGTAACTTTTTCATACGACCTTTGTTTTAGGCGTGTGATATCTCGTTGGAAAGGTATTTAAGATAACTACACATTTCACTATAAAAATTTGACTCTTGTTTACATTTTGACTCTGGCGAGCCAACAAAAACAATGTTTAGGGCCCCAAAATGGCCCTGGAAGTACAACAAGTTGTGCTGACATGAAAAAAAACAAAATAATCCAGTTGGATTAGGCGAGCGGCCATCAATATCCACCTACAGTTTTTTTATGGATTCAGATATCCCCAAAAGTGTAGAACCCATGATTACAAAGAAGTACATAAGAATGTGTTGAACAAAAAATGGACAAGAGGAGCTAGTTGGAATAGATGGGTGGCCGCCAATATCCACCTGGATCAATCCTCCCCCCTTAGGAAGAAATGGTATCCATTGCATTGAGTTCCCCCATTATGTGAGGAACTTCTGTTGGATTTGGCCTCGGGTGAGCCACTTTCCTTGGTGTAGTAGTTGCCCTGCCTTGACAACCCGATAAAGCTAGATCCTCTGTTGGCGAGTGCCATTGACCTGTGTGTCCATTATATGATCAGTGGATGATTGTTCCATGCACTCAAGGTTGATCTCTGTTGGTGTCAGTCGTTCTATGATATTTGAGGGCTGTATAAGCCTTGATTCTTGATGGTTGGCTTGGAAATGGCACAGGCAGTGCAATATCTGATATACTTGTTGACATCCTGTCGACGTTTTGGCCAATTAAATTTTTTATGAAGAACAACCACAGTTTTCTCCACACCAAAATGTCATGCCATCTAACTATAGTGGGATTCCTACATTATCTTTGCACACTCACTTGTAGGAACATAGAGATAGGCCAGATGGAATAGTAGTTTGTCCTGAATGTGAAAATCAATGACAGTCGTGCATGTACCCAAGAGATGATAGGTAGTGAGGAAGTTTGGATCTTGTTGATAAATATTGGACCACTCAGATGCCTCATGTCCATAGGAATGGAGTAGAGTGGTGAGTGCAACCACAGGAGGTCGACTAAGGAAGTCAACGACACAATTTGAGATCCATGTCTTATACTTGATGTTGATATGGAACTATTGTAGGTAGGTGGACCACTTTTGATGGCGGTCATTCTGCAATTTCCCCTGTGTCTTTATGAACTACAGAGGCTTGTGATTAGTGTGGATAATCATCTCCTTTCCTAGAATGTAATGTTTCCATTGACGACAGTCTTGTACAATGGAATACATTTCCTTGTCATAGGTGGGGTATTTTCGGATAGTATCTGAGAGTGTCTCACTATGGTATTCCACTGGATGGTCGTGTGAGTGAGAATTGCGCCTACAACATAGTCAAATGCATTAGTCTCAATATCAAATGGTTGTTGCAAATCGGGCAAGGAGAGTACTGGAGGTGAGCACAAGCGATGCTTCAGATCATCGAATTCTCATTGTTGTTCCTTCCCCCACATGAAATTTTCCCCACCACCACCCTTGGTCACTTGGCCGAGGGCCCATTTAATATGGGATAATCCTAACATGAAACATCATTAGAAGTTTTCTAGTCCCAAGAAGCTTTGAAGCTTAGTTAGTGTGGTCGAGTTTGGATAGTGACAAATGAATTGGATCTTAGTTGGATCAACATGTACCCCATGCTCATCAACAACGTAGCACAATTATTAGACCTTGTTCATGCCAAAAAAAAAAAATCCAAGTTGGCATATAGATTGTGCTACCGCAGAGTGCTCCAAACATCTTCAATATGTCGCATGTGCTCCTCCCAAGTTCTATTGAAGATGAGAATGTCATCCAAATATACCACCATAAAGGAGTTGGTGAAGGGTCACAATACATCATCCATCAACCTCATGAAAGTGGTTGGTGCATTTATTAGGCCGAAGGGCATGACCAACCATTCGAAGAGACCTTCTTTATATTTTAAGGTTGTATTCCATACATTAGTTGGTTCAATGGGAACCTAATGGTAGCCAAAATTTAGGTCAATCTTGTTGAATAACTTTTCCCCCTTGAGTTGGTCAAGAAGGTCATCAACCTTAGGAATTGGGTACGGGTTCCTGACTGTGATTTTTTTTAAGGCTCTGTAATCAACAAAGAGTCACCAAGTGTTGTCCTTATTTTGCACTAATAAAATTGGGCTTTCGCAAGGGGAGGAGTTGGGTGTGATGTGCGCCTTTTGAAGAATCTCTTGGATATGATGCTTGATTTCGTCATTTTCCATCAGTGATCTATGATAGACTATTCCATTAGGTAGAGGTGCACCGAGGGTCATATCAATTGGATGCTTGACTTGGCAGTGCATCGGTACTCCCGTGGGTGAGGAGAATGTGTCTCTGTATTCTCCCAAGATTCCGTCCACTTTCTTCTATTGGAAAGAGAGGCTTTGTGTAGAGGCCACAAATGTGGTGGTGACCTTCTGCTTACTATGAGCACGGATCACAAAAAATACGAACTTCTCGGTCTGTGAAATGACCTTACTGCATTGCTTAGTAGATATTAAAGAAATAGCGGTAGGTGGTGCTACCTCTGGTATCCTGTACAATTGTTTACCCAAAGTAATAATAACACTGCAGGGTCTAGACTCATACACAACAGGACGCTTCCACAAATATGGTTGTCCTAAAAGAATGTCACAAACTTTAAGGGGAGAAATATCACACAATACCTCATATTTGAAAGGATTGATGCCATAGGTTAGACGACATTCTTGGTTGACACAAAGATCTCTTCCTTGGAGATGCCAGTTGATGGTGTAGGGTTGCGTGTGCAGTGTTGTTGGTAGGTCCAGGAGCTTGACAACCTTTGCTGAAATCAGGTTCTTCTGACTATCTCTATCTACAATGAAATGAAGTGGAGCCCCCTTTACCCACATCTATGAGTGAAAGAGGTGTTCCCTTTCCTATGGTTCTTCTGGTTCACTTGGTCATATTTTTTTGGTAGTGATAGTGGCACTAGGTTCAACATCAATAATATGCTTTCCTCCTTCGGGATTTGATTCAGAATTAGAATCGGCCTCCCATTCAGAATCCTTCAGCTTGGCCATGAGTGACCTCTTGGAGTGACATTCTTTAGTGTTTTCCCAAGGTATTTTATGGTACTCACACCATTTTATCATGTCTTTCTTCGTCTTCTCATTACCCTTCCTGTGTTGTGGATTGGATTGGTTGTCCTAAGAGTGGGAATCTTGGATCGGTCCCTTGTTGTGTGGGTTGGGGTCTCCTTTTCTCTTCTTCAGCTGTGAGGAGTTTGCATATACAAATTCTCACCTCTTTTGCTTAGGTTTCTGCTCAATCTTGACATCGTACCTATAAGTCGTGATCAATGAGGTGATGTCCAAAAAATCCATTTATATTTTAATGTATTTATGCAAACAACTGTGGTATTTGAGCAGTAGATGATGCTCAGATTCTTTGATACCCAATTTGGTGTGCATGGTATGGAAACTATTGGTGAAATATGGTACTGTTTGGTCCCTTTCTTGATGCAGGGTGGTCCATCTAGTATATTGGTCCTCGTAGCTTCCAACAGGATAATATTGTTCTTTAATGGAATCCTAGAAGGAATCCCATGCAGGGTCCACCACAAATATTGCATATTCCTCTACGGCCCTTTGCTCAGAGTAAGTATCCCACCAGTCTTTAACATGGGGGACAACCTTGAGGAGTGCAAAAGAAATATTTTCCCTATCGAAAAAATTGTGGACTGAAAAATACCCTTCAAGTAGATTCAACCATTTATCTACATCATCCACATCTATCAGTCCTTCAAATAATGGAATGTCAAATTTTACCTATACCTTGAAGGGGGTTGCATGGCCGCTTGATGAAGATCCTTCTCCTATGGGCAGTCCTCGAAGGATCTACGCAAAGTTGTCCATCATTTCATTTCTTTGTCCCATGAGGGCATCCTCGAGCAACATTTTAATAGGATCTCCTATTCCATCATATTTATTTTCGTCCCCCATGGATTGTTTTCGAGCTCAGAATGACCAATCTTGCAACGACTAGATTGGTTCGAGTCCCAACTTCTTGTACCCAGATCTTGTTGAGGACATGCACGAAGAAAAATAAATGAAGAGCAGACTGCTCTGATACCACTGATCTGTATTTAGGAGTGGAATGAACTAATTACAGACTGAATATAATAGACACATAGATATGAAAAATAACATTGATATCCAGTGAACAATATCTTCTATTAAATAAATGAAACGCATTGAAACTGTAAAACTGCAGAACTGAAACACTTGCTTGAATGGTGGTAGCTATCTCTAAGAAGAGATGTGCCTGCTATGTGCATCTGTTTGAGAAGAATGAGTACAATGAGTCTCCATAGGCCTTTTTCATATTACTCATGAATTCCAAATCCCTAGACATCCAAAAACCTAACCCTAGAAGGTGAAACACCAAAATTCATTTGGGCCCCTATGGGTAAGTTGGTACCTCAACTTCTCAGGGTGGTAAATTTTGCATACGACCTCCATTTTAGGTGCATGATAGACCATTGGAAAGGTATTTCAGAGAGATACACATCCCTCCATCAAAATTTGACTCCATTTATAGTTTGACTATGGAAATCCAAAAAAACAATGTTCAGGGACCCAAAACGACCCTGGAAGTACAATAAGATGTGTTGACATGAAAACATACAAAATAAGCCAGTTGGATTAGGTGAGAGGCCACCAGTATCCACCTAGAGGATGTGTAGGGATTCATACAACCCCAAAAGTGTAGAAACCATGATTACAAAGAAGTACAAAAGAACATGCTGAACAAAAAATGGACAAGAGGAGCCAGTTGGAATAGGTGGGTGGCCACCAATATCCACCTGGATCACAACACGCATAGGCTGGACCCTTAGCCTATATAGGTTTCCCTCTCTAACTACAAAACCAGTTTTGTTCTTGGGATAGATCCTATGGTCATCCAATAACACATTTCCATGTTGAAACAACACTGCATATCCCTAACCCTTAATCGTTGAGTCTAAGAACACATTCCTGGAACCCATAACACATTTTCCACTCACAACACATCCATTGAATCCATACATAATACATTTTCTGTAGATCCCTGTACTACATGCTTGGTCCTAATACCAAGCTCCTCATACAAACCTGAGCCAAACACTGTGAAGCTCATGAACAAATCATGTGCCCCTATCATGTGTTGGTGGCTCCCACTGGATGATAACCATGAAATCCTCCAAGGAAATCATCATGCTTTCCCAAGTCATGATAATCTAATGAAATTATTCCTAAGTCTATCATCCAAGTCACTAAAAACTATATGTGTCTACACACGCTACAACTGATCCCATGTCCTCATATAAAAAAGTCCCAAGATATATTTGGACACTCTTCCTAGTCAACTCTAGACCACCGAAACTCATATCTACAAGTGTCCTCATCCCCCTAGGTCAAATACCTCATACATTGTCATACCTTTAAAATGTGCAACTCTCCAACATGTTGAAGACTCTATCTCATCAACCTACTAGACATCTGAAGCTATCTCATCCGTGTCAAAGCACCTGAGATGCATCCATCGCATCTCACTATGACAATTTATTGGAATTCCATCCCTGGAGTTGGAAACCTACCACACAACATACTATTGGGAACCAAGCTCTCTATTAATCCATAAAAACTCCCAACCTACCACAACACCAAGCTACAATAGTCTACAACTCCTCGTATGAATGATCTACTCCGTGTCTCAAACAAGAGACCATCTAATTTTTTCTTGTAACTGTCATTGTAGCTCCCTCTCAGAGATGTCACATGTAACATGTCTAAACAGAAACAAGAAGTCTACAACCAACTGTAGAAGCTATGTGTCTCAAAGATGATCCCATTCTCTTCAGATCCCAAGCTATGATATCATGTCAATTTTCACATGAACTCTATTTGACTAATTTTCAAATCTAAAAACTGCTTCCTAGTGAGCTAACAATAAACCCTAGCTATTATCACTAAACAATTTTACACTGAAAATTATTGACTGGAAATATATGCAGTGGAAACAACAATATCAAATATGAATCATCAATACACAAGAGACACAAAATTTATGTTCTATAACCTTGTCAATTTCAGAAATTTTGGAGGGAAACATTATCCCTCCCATCCAATACAATTTCACCAAAATATGAGGACAACCTTGTCCTCCAATAGCCATAAAATTAGATAACCAAACCTTAGAAAATCCCTGGAAGTTTCTTCTTCCCACAAATATGCTACATACTAGTTGCACGGCCTGCTGATGTCACTTGTACCTGTCGACATCAACCTGTACAGACTTTCTCATGCCCATAAAGCCTTGTACGAACATATTTTATTCACTTTACTACAACCTGCGTACATACCTTATTGTTCCCACTACAACCTGCATACATACAGAATTTACCTTCCTAAAATCCACATACATACGTGATTGTTCACACTGCAACTCGCGTACATGTATGGAAAACTCAACTTCCTTCGGACATGCATCCTTCCTCTCTCCTAGGATAGATTTTCCATTATTGCAGAATTCCCCTTTGTTGAAATCACCAAGCCTCCTAGCACAAGTGCAGACTCACTTATGCTAGTTGCATCATATATCCACACACTCTACACAATGAAATGACACAATGACCTCTCTTCTTTAAATATAATCCTTAGGGGTCATCATAGAAGCGCCTCCACAAGTCAACATCAAATTAGAATTTCTTCTGGGTGTGAAGCCCTAACACAAACCCAAAAATCCCATCACCAAACTCATGAAGCCACAACTTCATTCCAAGGGGGTTTTCACCAAACTGAAAGTGTGATGTGGTGCCCACAACAATTCCCACATGCCTAACACCTAGACCATGTGAGAATACCTACCTAAAGCTACAAAAATCAACATCCATTTGGACAAACACAAACTTTTGATTTTATTGTAAAACAAACTGTTATTTTTTAACTCCCTAAATAATTATTTAGGGGTGAATCTTTAATGACATTTCAAACTTTGAATCTTTGGATTTGATATGTTTAAGTGTACTTAGCATATTTGCTTCCGTTTTAAATGATACACTCTTTTAAAATTATCTACATTGTGGACTTATACTGTTATGTCTTATGAATGTGACCAAATCTTATTATGTTATGATGTATGTGAGGAATATCTTATTTTCATATTATGGTTTCCTTATCTTTGTATAATATCATGTAAATAGTATATTCCAGTATTTAAATATTTATGGCCCTTCTCTCAAGAAATTTTCTTTGTGAATATAACTTTTGTCTTTTTCTTTGTATTTTCAAAGAAATAAAGATTGGGGTTTGTTGTTTAGTGTTCCCCTATTTGATAGGTCTAATTCAAGAAAAGCAAGCTATATATTTAGACAATAATAGAGGAGTACCACCTCTATAAAAATGCATGGGGATATTTTATCCTTGTGAGGTTGTTATTGGGATTGTGACCAATTTGAACATCAACACCTCCCTAAAAATTCCTTTGGATATTCCCATTCCCCATGGACCCTAGATACCTTTACTATGAGGAATATGTTTATCACCTTATTCTATGCCCCTCAACTAATTGTCGTGGGTGACCGAATCCATAGTCCACCCTCATGGAAACTTGCAACCTTGGAGTAAAAGTGTCATATATTTTAAACTATGGCCACAAAAGGAGTGCTAGTAGTTGTAAACACAACAATTTCTCCTCCATACAATCCCATTACCCACATGTGGATCGATCGGGAAGCATAATATTTATGCCTACACACACTACAATCAAAGCATTAATAATTTTCATAATTCAAAATTCAAATATAACATGATCACATAAATTTTAGTGTTCCCCAAGTAAATCTAAAGTCCAACAAAATGTTGACTGAATCCTGTGTCAATGCACCCCAATGATTTCATGTCACACTAGGAAAATCATTAATAGCATTTGAAAATTAATGTATCCACATTTTCATTTTAAATTATCCAAATCATAGAAATCAATATCATCAATTGCATCATATCAATACATATTTAGTTCATTCATGATATCATATAAACTTATAATAAACCATTCAATCAACATCATTCTAAATGCAATTAGATAATAAACGTTCATGATTTATCATCACAATTTCAGTCAAACAAGTAGGTCATTTGTAGACAAATTCCCTCAAAAAATAAAGTTTAGTCGGTCTCAATAATCAAATAAAATGGGGAATTACATACATCCCCTCTTAAAATAAACTTTGTCTTGATGTTATAAAACAAGTATGGAAATTGTTGACACATCTCAACTGCATCCTCCCAAGTAGAAGAATTGGGACTATGGCTATCCCACTAGAACTTTAATTGGTATACCAAGAAACATCGAAGTTGTCGAGTGTATCAGTCCAAAATCCAAATTATTTCAACCATAACGAGCCCATCGTATGACATATTCAAATAAATCAGATCAATAACACGTGGAGGGTGAGAAATATAATGGCGTGAAACAAAAACATGAAAGAAATCATGCATATGATCCAATGATGCAAACAAGACAAGACAATATGCAACTAGCATCTTTCTTTCAAAAACTTCAAAAGGTCCTACATATCATGGTGATAACTTCGCTTCTTTACCAAATTTAATCAAACTATTTTTTAGTCTCACCCACAATAATGCTTTATCCACAACTTCATAGTTCCATTCAAATCTATCCACACCCGCATAACTTTTCTCATATCTTGTGATTCCTTCAATCTTTCTTTGATTGTCCTCATGTGTTTCTCCATTTCTTGTATTACTTCTGGTCCAATCAAATTCTTCCCTCTAATCTATTCCAACTAAGAGGTGTTGTACATGGTCTTTCATATAAGAACTGGAATGGTGCCATCTTAATTGAACTTTCACAACTGTTATTATATGCAAATTCAACGAGCAATAAATATTCTTCCTAGTTATTTTTTTGTTCCATTACATATTTTTGCAACATGTCTTCAAATATTTGATTTGTTCTTTAAGTCTATCCATTATTATCTAGGTGATATGTTGTACTAAAATTAAGTTGTGTCCCCAGTGCTTCTTGAAAAATCATCCAAAACTTTCCTATAAATATTGATACCCTATATAAAATTATCTTTTTTGAAATTCCATGTAGCCTTACTATATCATTAATGAAAACACTCACAATCTTTGGTGCTTGATAAGTAGTCTTCACCAGAATAAAATATGCACTCTTAGTCAGAGTGTCTACTACTATAAATAGTGAATCATGTCTCCTCGATATCATCTATAATCAAACTATTAAATTAGTTGAAATCACCTCCCATTTTGATTATGGTATCACATGTGGTTGTAACAATCTCATTGGATGATGATGTTCAACCTTCACTTGATGACACTCCAATCAAATAGTACAAAATCAACTATGTTTCTCTACATTCCTTTCCAAAATAATAATGGTTTAAGGTCTTCATTCGTATTTTTTACTCCTACATGAGTCATATACACTTCTCTATGATATTCTCTTAATATCAAATTATGAATTTCTTTGTTCATTTTTACATATATCCTTCCATAAAATTGTTGTAATGTCCCTAATCCAAACCCTTTGTAATTTTACATATAGGATGGTAAGTTGTTGGTACCAATTGTAAATGTAAATGTACATATAGGCTGGTGATCCATTGGCACCAACTTTTGGTTTTGTGTGCACCTAAATAGTGCGTGAGGATTGTTATCAAAGAAAGGGTGAGCACATTTCATAGTGTTGCGCACACCTGGTTAAGTGCACGTGGTTGCACACCAAAGGAATGGTGCACACATTTCACACTGTTGCGCACACTTGAGTAAGTG
>SNQJ01S0091931.1:0-10621 GCA_010110895.2 Picea sitchensis | reverse complement strand
GAGAGATGTATATGTATTTGAGGCTAGAGAGCCTATGTGGTTATGAGGTTGGTGAGCCAAGATGAACATATGCCAATGTACGTATCCATGTAAATGTAATCATACTCAAGTTATTAATATTATCACATCAGTGCATGAAGACATATCATATGAAAAGAGACTGGGGGATGACTCCACCGAAAAAAGGGAAAAGGGGACTTAAGTCCTAGGAAATATTTTATTAATTTTTTCGGAAAAGTGTAAGTCATGGATAATTATTTATCCTTAGTTTTCGTGGATGGGAACGGGTCACAATGTGGTTGATGCTACTTCTAAAGGTGAAAAGTGTCTATTTTAAGGCATGCAATATATATTGTTGGCCTTAGTATATTTTGGGGGGATTAGTCATTCATTTTCTCATGTGCAAAAGGGGTCAATCCATCTAGAATATATGACTATTATCTTGTCTGCAGAGAAAATCTTGTAAGGGATTTTTTTGTATTGTAACTAGATTTTTATTTTTGAAGAGGTAGGTTGTCAAGACTGTCAGAATTCTCTCTAGGTGAGATATTTTTCATCGAAGAGGTGTGTTTTCAAGTCTATGAGCATTCTCTTCAGGTCCGAGTTTTGCTGGGAATTGTTCCCTAGTGCACTGGGCATTAGTTGGAGGGCTCTGGGACTTCCTATCCGGGGTGTTGCAGGAACCCTAGAAGGGAAGTGAGGTAGTTGAGGGACTATTGAGTAGAGAAGGTGTGCAATTCCTTGGGTGCAAGAGACATGTGGGGAATGAGAGACTGCAAGCTAGTTACAACAATGGCTCCTTGGACTGAACAAATATGTTGATTATCATACTTTAGCCTCACATTAGGAACCCATTTTCGCTAGTGGAGTTAAGCCCCAGCTCAAGGGTGACTTGTTGCTTAACTTATATGAGCAACAAAGTCTATGGTTGGGAGGAATGTCTATGTTCTCGACATAGTTGGTGAATTTTCATAAAAGATAAGTGTATTTATGTGCTTGTCTCATTTATTGTGTTATTAATTATCTATGTTTAGTATTGTTTTGATTCTTGTATGTTGTTTCATATAATTAATTGTTGTTATTATGTATAATGTTTCTTACACATGTAAGTGTGGTGCTAATATTCAATATTTGTAGTCATGCATAAGTATGAAAGTTTTTGTTATCTTTTCCTTTTAATTTAACCTTATGATAATGGTCATTAGTCTCTGAGGTGAGGTGAGAATGGACGTGTGCATAGGGAAATACTTTGTGCGCATATACAATGGATTCGATTGTGTGTGTAGGGAAGCAGTCTGCACTCACGATGAAATCATAATTTGGCATGTGACACAAGAATGGTTGTTTGTGTAGTGGTGAACACATGTTTAGAGTGGATTACATGCACAATAGTGTTGTGTGCTCAGTATGCTTGTGCACACAATTGTATTGAGTTAGTTTTTCTTTTATAAGTTTTGTCAGAAGAGGAAAGTTTGGGTGGCACGGCCTAGCTTGGGATTGACCATGTTACTTCAAGTATTTCTACGCATACCAATGTTATAGAGTAGAAATTGTGCACTATATTTTGAAGTAACATTGCTCAGTAGTAAGATGGGTGATTTTACAAATTGGTATCAGAGATTGTACCCAGCTAGGAGGTTGGGTATGTCACTTTATGGTATCAGATCAGTTTGGTAATGGGGATGTTACAATATGGTATAAAAGTAGTTTGGTAATGAGGATGTTACACTATGGTATTAGAGAAGTTTGGTAATGGGGACGTTACAGTATGGTATCAAAGATCCAGTTTCAACACTAGGCCTGCATGGGAAAAGTTTCTACTTAAGGAAAAAATTCAGACTCATCATTGGATGAATTTGGAATTACAACGTGGCCATAGTTTGCATAAATTAATAATGTGAAAGTGTGTGCACTAAATTCTAGAAATTGTAGTGTGTGATGCTAGAAATGCATAGTAAATAATGGTGCACGGGTGTGTGCCCTAAAAATTGGGGCTGTGTGGAGAATTTTTTTTGGGCATGCACAGTGTTGATACATGGTGTGTATGTTAAATATTAACATCGTGCATTGGTACGTGTTGAATACCAGTGCATGCATGGGCTTCAATAGAAAGGATTCTGACAAAATGGTGTAGAGTTTCATGAAGTTGTCTCATGAATTCATCTAACAAATCTTATTTCCTGCACATTTTGCAGAATTTACAATGATTAGAGCAGGACATAATCAATGCAGAAAGTCAAAAAACATGGAAGATGTAGAGATATATTATACCCATGATGATGAATTCAAGGATTTGTATGTTGATTTGGGTGTTGATAGTACAAAATCCAAGGGGGAGTGCATAAACTTAGTAGAAACCATAAAGGGACTGCAAAAACATGTCCAAATCTATAAATATAATAATGAAAGGCTTATGAAAGTCAAGGAGCATAAATATGACTTCAATATCAATTTGATGCACATATTGGACAAAATAGAAAACAAAATGGACAAGGACATAGAGTCAATCAAGTCAAGTAGTCACAAGTCTCATGGTGATAAAAGAAGAGGAACAAGTTGATAGGAATCACCCTCACTCACCAAATCATTCATTTAGGAAAGTGTGTAGTAGCTCAAGTCTATCTCCTTTCAGAAAGCATAAGAGGAGGACTGGGTTGGACAAACTACATAGAGAAATGAATAAGATCAAGCCTTCTACCTTTGATGGTCAACACAAAAAGGATGAATATGTGGAGACCTAGTTATTGGGTATGAGGAAGTACTTCCAACTACATAATTATTTTGTGCAAGAAGAAGGGAGAATTTCCATCTATCAGTTAAAAGGAATAACATCAATGTGGTGGGATTAGTTCGTGCAAGTGCAACTCATTGATGAAAAGAAGGCTACTTGGTGGGAGTTCAAGTGGCATTTTCGAAAGAAATACTTAACCAAACAATAATGTGACAATAGATGAGTATGAAAGAATATTTTTAGAGCTGCTAAAATATGTCGCATTCATCAAGGATGAGCAAGTTAAAATTCAAAGGTACCTGAGTGGTCTACCCTCATTTATCAATGACAAGATACCATATGATGACCCCAACACATTGGAGAAAACCATAAGGCGTGCTAAATGTATTTATGATAAGAAAATGGGAAGACAAGATGAAAAATAAGGTGGAACAGAGGAAGAAGGGGACTCAACCACCATTTTTCAAAAATACTATGCAAGGTAAACCAACTCTCAAGGAGCCTAGAATGATGGAGACAATGGGGAAAAATCCAAGGTAACAACCTATTCAATTTTGGATTTTTGGGAGAGATCATATGCGTAGATATTTCCCTCAAATAGGTGAAAAAGTGAGGACTTCACATAGTGTACAATAAGTTGCGACAGTTGAAGACATGGGAAAAAATGTACCTAGGATTTACGTAGTGTTGGATAACAAGCAAGCTGAGTTTTAGTCGCACATGATTGAAGTGGAAGGTAAGATTAATGACCAACCCATTGATATTTTAATTGATTTAGGAGCTAATCGTAGTTATCTAGATCCAAATATGGTGGAAAGATTCCAATTATCGAGAAGAAAGCTTGGAAAATCTTGGTTGGTGTAGTTAGCAATAGGAGAAAAAAGGAAAAATGATGTGATGGTTAAGGAATTTTCAATGAAAATGAATGGACTTCCCACAAAAGCTAATTTGAATATCATACCTTTGGGCTCATATGATTTCCTCATTGATATGGATTGGTTAGACCAACATCATGCCATTCTAGACTGCTACAATAAGGGATTTACTTGCTTGGACGAGGTAGGAAACTTAAGAACAGTTCAAGGAATGCCAAGAGATGTAACTATTAGAGAAGTTTCAACCTTGCAATTTTTGAAATTCTACGAGAAAGGATGTCAAGTATTTGCAGTGCACATGGAGGAGGCACCTAAGGATAAACTGCCAAATGTTGAAGACTACGTAGTACTGAAAGAATTTGAGGATGTCTTTAAAGAGATACTGAGGTTGTCACTGAAAAGAGATATTGATTTCTCTATAAATCAGATGCCTTGAGCAACACCTGTATCCAAGACTCCTTATAGGATGAGTACACTATAGTTGAAGGAGCTGTAGATGCAACTTGAAGAGCTTCTGAAGAAGGGGTATATACGCCCAAGTGTGTCACCTTGGGGTGCCCCATTATTTTCATGAAGAATAAGGATGGTATGTTGAGGCTTTGTATCGAATTCAGGAAGTTGAACAAAGTAACAATAAAGAACAAGTATCATTTTCCAAGGATATATGACCTCTTTGATTAACTGACAGGTGCATGGATATTTTCAAAGATTGATCTCATATCTGGGTATCACCAATTGAGAATTAAAGAAGAAAACATCATAAAAAATGCCTTCAAAATGAGGTACATACATTATGAGTTCACAATGGTTCCATTTGGGTTGACAAATGCACCAGTTGTCTTCATGTGTTTGATGAATGGAGTTTTCAAAAATTACTTAGATAAGTTTTCCATTGTATTTCTAGATGACATTCTTATTTACTCAAATTCTGAAGAAGAGCATGAGTAGCACTTGAGGATGGTACTGCAACTATTTAGGGAGCATCAAATTTATGCAAAGTTGAGCAAGTGCCCATTTTACCAGTGATAGATTCATTATTTGGGTCATATTATCTCCAAGGAAGGAATAGTTAAGGATCTAGAAAATATAAAAGCAATTGAGGAATGGCCAACACCAAGAAATGTCATAGAGGTGAGGTCCTTCATGGGACTTGCAGGTTATTACATAAGGTTTATTGAAGGCTTCTCAAAAATTGTGCACCCAATCACATCCTTGAAAAATAAAGGTGTGTGATTTGAGTGGACTTCTGATTGTGTAAGGAGTTTTCATGACTTGAAACATTTGTTGACAAGTGTGCCAATTTTGAGAATTGATGATTCATAGGCATACTTCATTGTGTGCATGGATGCATGCAAGGAAGGGTTCGGTGGAGTCCTTAGTCAAAATGAGCATGTGGTTTTCTATGAATCTAGAATGTTAAAAGAACATGAAAGGCTCTATGCTACTCATGAATTAGAACTAGAAACCATAGTGCATGCCTTGAACATGTGACAACACTATCTCATGGGTAAACGATTCAAGTTGAGGACATATCATAGTGGTCAAAAGTAATTGTTTGGAAAACCAAGCTTAAATTCCAAACAAAGAAGGTGGTTAGAATTCCTCAGTGAGTATGACTTTGACATAAAGCATATCAGAGGAAAAGAGAACAATATGGTTGATGCAGTCAGTAGGAGGGTGCATGAGATGCATGCTACAAACAATTATCATATACAAATTAGATTTGTGTGACAAAATTTCAGAATTTTCGAAATCAAATCAACGCTATATGGACATAAAGGTGAATTTACAACAAGGTATGTTCAAGCATAAAATTGAAGGTTATGAGCTAAAAGAGGATGGAATACTCATGTATAAATGCAGGGTCTATGTGCCAAATGATTAGGAGTTGAAAAGTTTATTATTGTTAGATATGCATAAGGTTCCTTATGAAAGACCCTCAAGCTACCAGAAAATAATTGTCGCAGTAAAAATGCAACACTAATGGCTAGTCATAAAAACGAGTTTGTTGATTTTATTGCTAGATGCCTTGATTGTCAAAAGGTCAAGGTTGAGCACAAACATCTAGCTGGTTTGTTATATCCTTTTTCCATTCCTTAGTGGAAGTGGGAAGTTGTGACCATATATATCATTACTAACCTACCTAGGACTGCTAAGCAACATGATTCTATTATTGTAGTGGTGGACAAGATTACTAAATATCCTCATTTTATTCTAGTGAAGTTAGTGCACAAGGCAGCCAAAATTGCCGAAATATACATGCGAGAAATTTCTAAGTTGCATGGTTTACCTTTGACAATTGTGTCTGACAGAGATTCTCAGTTCACCTTGAACTTTTGGAAAGGACTATTCAAAGGATTTGGAACAAATATGTAATTTATCATATCATATCACCCTGAGACAAATGGGCAAATAAAGAGAGTAAATCAGGTAATTGAAGATATGCTCATGATGTATATGATGGATAAACCATAAAAAGGGGAAGACTAACTTCACTTGGTAGAGTTTTCTTACAAAAATGGGTATCAAGAATCTTTAAATATGATCCCATTTGAGGCACTTTATGGTAGAAAGTGAAACATGCCAGTAAATTGGGACAACCTAGTAGACCGTGCGATGGTTGGGCCATATCTGCGTCTAGAAATGGAAGAGTAGATGGTAAAGATAAGGTAGAATTTAAAGGTTTTCCAAGATAGGAAGAAAAGTTGTGCAGATAAAGGTATAACCCACAAAGAGTTTAAAGTGGGTGACCCATGTGTTCTTGAAAGTAAAAGCCAGACGTAGTTCCTTGAAGTTGGAAAATTATTCTAAGTTGGCAGCGTGCTATTGTGGGCCATTCGAAATCTTAGAGAGGATTGGTATTGTTGCATATATTATTTCATTTCCTATATCCTTGTGTATTCATAATGTTTTCCATGTATCATTGCTTAAAAAGTACGTACCTGATGATAATCATATTAATGATTGGAATGTGATTTAGGGGGAGCTAGAAGGCGACTTTTTAGTGCGATCGATTTGCATATTGGATCAGAAAATCAAACAAATCATGAATAGATCCATGGAGATGGTAAAGGTCCAATGGACCTGGTATGGTCTGCAGGATGCAACTTGGGAGTGTGAGGATGCTAAGAGGGTAGAGTATCCACATCTTTTTGAAGATTTTTTGAAATTTTGTAAGTACATGTGTATATAATGCACTAAGGAAAGTGCATAAATAAGGGGAGGGGAATTTAATCTCCCTAACCCGAACCCTTTATAATTGTACATATAGGCTGGTGAGCCATTGGTACCAATTGTAAATGTAAATGTACATATAAGCTGGTGATCCATTGGCACCAAGTTTTGGTTTTGTGTGCACCTAAATAGTGCACGAGGAATGTTATCAAAGAAAGGGTATGCACATTTCATAGTGTTGCGCACACCTAGGTAAGTGCGCGTGGTTTCACATCAAAGGAATGGTGCACACATTTCACAATGTTGCACGCACTTGAGTAAGTGTCTGGGGATTACCTAGAAGTGTGCATCGAGCCGAGAGAGAGAGAGAGAGAGAGAGAGAGAGAGAGAGAGAGAGAGATGGATGTATATGTATTTGAGGCTAGAGAGCCTATGTGGTTATGAGGCTTGTGAGTCAGGACGCAAATAGGATAGTGCACCTATCCATGTAAATGTAATCATACTCAAGTTATTAATATTATCACATCGATGCACGCATACAAATCAGATGAAAAGAGACAGGGGGCTAACTCCACCGAAAAAAAAAGGAAAAGGGGGTACTTAAGTCCTAGGGAATATTTTATTAATTTTTCCGGAAAAGTGTAAGCCATGGATAATTATTTATCCTAAGTTTTCGGGGATGGGAACGAGCCACCATGTGGATGATGCTACTTATAAAGGTGGCAAGTGTCTATTTTAAGGCACGCAATATATATTACCTTATTTGCAAAGAAAAGATTGTAAGAGATTTTTTGTATTGTAACCAGAGTTTTGTTGTTGAAGAGGTGGGTTGTCAAGCCCGTGAGAATTCTCTCTAGGTGAGAGATTTATTGTTGAAGAGGTGGGTTGTAAGGCCCATGAGCATTCTCTTCACATGAGAGGTTTGTTCAGAATTGTTCCCTGGTGCGTTGCGCATTAGTTGCATGGATCTGAGAATTCTTATATGACCTATTACTGGAACCTTGGAAGGGAAGTGGGGTAGTCGAGGTATTATTGAGCATAGAAGGGGAATGCTTCCTTGGGTGTAACAGGCACATGTGGGGAATGAGAGATTGTAGGCTAGTTGCAACAATGGCACCTTGTACTAAACAAAACTGTTGATTATCATACTTTAGCCTCACATTAGGAACCCTTTTTCCCTGGTGGAGTTAAGCCCCAACTCAGGGGTGACCTGTTGCTGAAAGTATATGAGCAACAAAGTCTATGGCTCGGAGGAATGTCTGAGTTCTACGTGTAGTTGGTGATTTTTCATAAAAGATAAGTGTCTTTATGTGCTTGTCTCATTTACTTTGTGCTTAATTATCTATGTTTAGTATGGGTTTAATTATTGTATGTTGTTGCATATAAGTAATTGTTGTTATTCTTCATAATGTTTCTTGCACATGTAAGTGTGGTGATGATATTCAGTATTTGTAGTCGTGCATAATTATCACAGTTGTTGTTAGTTTTTCCCGTTAAGTTAACCTTATGATAATGGTCATGAGTCTCAGAGGAGAGTTGATAATGTCCATCTACGTAGGGAAATACTCCATACACATATAGGATGGATTCACGTGTGCGTGTAGGGAAGCACCCCACGTGCATGAGGAAATCAGAATTTGGCATGTCACGCCAGAATGGTTGTGCAGGCTGGTGAACACATGTTTAGAGTGGATTACACACATAGTAGTGTTGTGTGCTCAACATGTTTGTGCAAGCAGTTGTATTAAGTTACTTTGGTTGTTACAGGTTGTGTCAGAAGAGGAAAGTTTGGGTGGCGCAACTCAGCGTGGGATTGAGTGCGTTACTTCAAGTATTTCTGTGCAGAACAATATTATAGAGTAGAAACTGCGCACTATATTTTGGAGTAGCATTACTCAGTAGTAAGTTGGGTGATGTTACAAATTGGTATCATAGCTTATACCAAGCTAGGAGGCTAGGTATGGCACTTTGTAGTATCAGAGTAGTTTGGTAACATGGACGTTACAATATGGTATCATAGAAATTTGGTAACGGGGACGTTATAGTATGGTATCAAAGCAGTTTGGTAACGGGGATGTTACAATTGTAGTATTCCATCATCGTCCGATGCATATCCTACATGCTAGGAAAACTATTAATAGCAGATGCAAATTGATTTATCTACATTTTTATTTCGAATTATCCAAATCATTGAAATCAATATCAGAAGTTGTGTCATATCAATACATATGTAATTCATTCGTGATATCATATAAACTTATAATAAACCATTCAATTATCATCATTATAAACTCAATCAGATAAAACAAGTTCTTTTTTCATCGTCACAATATCAGTCCAATAGTTATGTCATTTATAAACAAATGCCTTCAAATAATAAAGTTTAGGTTGTCTCAATAGTCAAATAAAATGGGGCATTATGGCGAAAAACCGATTATAACTCAATTGTCAAATAATGGTGAGGACAACCATCACTGGTCACTATCCTCAAATGTCGATTGTCTCATTACTATTATTCAAGGATACCTATGCCACCTGAAATGACCCACTAGTGGTTTGTAAGGAAGTGGACTTTTACTCTTGCTAGACACCTCTGGGTCTTGGGCCATTAACATATTTTCTTACATTCAAGGAAGATGAGTTCTTAGCTAAGCAAAAACAGTTTTAAGTCTTACTGAAGGACTAAAAGATAATTTCAACATAGATCATATTCATAAAAAGAGAGTGCCCCTTGTAGTAATTGTTGAGACTATCTCCAATAGAGTTGTTCTTTCTAATGATATTTAACCTTAATATTATACATAATACTAGATACCGCCTCAAATTCCAATTTACCCTCTTACCTTTAATTAATTCCACTTAAATCCCTTAATATTAAATATATTTAAAAAGTCCATTTTCATATTTTAAAAAAAACACGTTTAAAATATTAACCTCCCAAGCTAATCCAATGAGAAATAACCAACTAATATATTTAGCGCATTACAATTAAACACAACGTGCTCGAGTAACGCATTGTCCATCTTTTGAACTAATCGTAGAAAATAACGAATAGAATCATAGAAATATGCCATTCATTTTACCAATATTCATTTTCAAAGCATTTCATATTTATTTTCAAAACATCTACTAATTTTCTCTTTCGACCTACCGCCAAATGTGGAATTTGGAAATGAAACAAAAATTAAGAGTTGTTACAATTAACCTTATATTCTCCTACACATATATTTTAATAGGATAGTAGAATGTATAGACTAAATACAAAGTATATAATGTAACTTTTTGACATATAGAAGCCAATGTTCTCACATGTTGGTGACCCCACTCTATAGTCATAGGCTAAATACAAAGTATATAATGTACCTTTTTGACATATAGAAGCCAATGTTCTCACATGTTGGTGACCCCACTCTATAGTCGATTTAGGATAAGTGGATGTTAAGGTGAATGGGATGGTAAAACGGGAGGTTAAGGTGAATGCGTTTCTAATGGTGTTGGTAATTATAAAGGTCATGGTAAGTATAAGAATGTGAAAGTCAAGGTAAATGTAATGATCATGGTTGCTTAAAAAACAAAAGTGAAAATGAAGGGGAAAGGTGAGTACCATACCATGATTGAAAAGGTGAAAATTTTCAAGATAAATATTAGTATTAGAATGTCAAAAGGTGAGTACCATACCATGATTGAAAAGGTGAAAATTTTTAAGGTAAATATTAGTATAAGAATGTCAAAGTGAAGATCATGGTGAAGTGTCAAGATAAATATTATTACAAGAATGTAAAAGTGAAGGTGAATGTGACATTAAAGGTGGTAGTGTAAGTGAATGTGAAATTTAAAAAAA
>SNQJ01S0091930.1:0-21627 GCA_010110895.2 Picea sitchensis | reverse complement strand
TATGAAATGAAGAACACGGAAAAATACAAAACTTGGCGTGAATTACATAATCATGTTAATCATTGAGTTTATGAATGAAATTTTTGTTTGAGGCCATAACTAAGGGAGCATATATCTGGGAATCAAATCCAATATAGGGCCATCCATGCCCAAAGTTGTGTGGTTGGATGAAATACATTCCATGTCATTTTCCTTGTACACACAAAAAACATACCATATGCATTCACTTGTTGAGAAGTGGTGCAACAGTATTGAAGGTGTTATATATCAAGGTATCCCATGGATTTTATTTATAATCTGAGCATCTCATCTAATAAGAACATCATTTCATGTGTAGGACTCTTTCAATATCCTCAATATAGAATAAACTTTATAATCTATTTGCATTATTAAAACCATACAACATTGATATTTATTTAATATCATCAAAATATTTTGAATACATTTTATAATCTAGATACACATTATTAAAAACCTACATCTAATGTTTTGTAGCATCAAGTGAAAAAAGATTGAAAACAACATAACTTATGAAATAGTTAATATAATTTAACGGTAAACAAGGCATTGTAAGATACTTTGTAAGTTAAACTTTGTATGAAACTTATGATACTCTAATATTAAATATGTAAAAATGGATTTATATATTGAATTCCTAAAGATTTGAAATTTTTATAAAATACAAAAAAATTGAATTAAAAAGTTGGACAGATTGAATTTTTTATAAAATACAAAACGTTTGGATTCCCTTATGTTTCAGTTTGGGATGCCTACCAAAGTATCCAATTGGGAGTAATAGTGAGCTCATGAATTTTTGAGGATTTGTATGGGGCCCAACTCACATTATTCATCATATATCATAGCTTGGCCCGACTCACTAACCTAAGGAATCTTAATAGATTGGCTAATGATCATTACAGATTACCTAAAATGGAATCAATCTATGAATAGGTTGACTCATTATAGAAATACCAACATTAACAAAGTAATATAGATTTTTTGTTCATGGAAAATATCTTGAATCTTAGTGTTGATTCTTAGTGTAAATGTTGTAAATGTTTTCTAGCAATCACTTTGAACCTAATCAATCTATGAATAGGTTGACTCACTATAGAAATACCAACATTAACAAAGTAATAGAGATTTTATGTTCATGGAAAATATCTTGAATCTTAGTGTTTATTCTTAGTGTAAATGTTTGCTAGCAAACACTTTGAACCTAGTTTTATTTGATCAATTCATTCTTAAAAAAATTGTCACTTGTGATTACTTCTTTTTAATAATATTTTTTTAAGACTCTTGTACACTACGAAATTGTGTTAAAAAATATGATGCACTCAAGAAATAATTGTTCCATATATATTCTTGTTCTTGAACTACAAGCACACAATATGACACTAGATTATTCTTTGTCAAGTACAATGCCATATCCACTCTTTGCAATTCAATTCCATCTTACTCATGGTTGTTTATACATTCCTTCTATGTGGCTCTTGGTGTATCACCTATTGCAACATATTTTTTCACCTCATTAAAAATGAATTTATTTTCACCTAGATAAAATGAAATTTTGTTCTTTTCAAAAATTTAGATTATTTTAATTTTTTGAGATGCTAAGTTACAATGGTTGTCATTTGGAATTTTATGAGTTCGAAATGAGTAGAGGTAGTAACAACATTGTAGTATGACTTTTATTGGGCTTCTCCACTTCCCTGAAAATTTATCTTATCTATATCAATTATTAAAAAAATTCTTTATATAGTTATTGAGCATAATTTTGAGAATTAACTCATCCTATAATTTTTTTTTTAATAAATATTAATTATTTAATCGATTCTTAATCTTGTTATTGAGTATAATTTTGAAATTTTGTTTATGTTCTTTTAGGTTGCACATTTATGCAAATGAAACTACTTCCCAATATATAAGGAAAGATACAAGTTGAATCTAAGTGTAAAGTGTATATATTCTCTTGGTCCACCTTTATTACATTTTCATTCTTTCAATCAAGTCTTTTTGTTTATTTTTTAAATATTAGATATGTGCATTGATAGTTTTGACTTTCTTTATAAAATAATTTTGAAGTTATTTGAATTTACCAAATTTAAGGGGTCCATATTGAGTTCAATAATATCTTTACATATTAATATCATGTAAATGAAATTCAAAGTTAGGCATGCCAATTCAATTTACAATGGATTATATAGAAAGGTGACTTCGGGTTATACATATATGTTTCACTCATCAAGCATCTTAAATGGAAAACTCTAAATATGTGTGTGTGTGTGTGTGTGTGTGTGTGTGTGTGTGTGTGTGTGTGTTCCTTGGGGTTTATGCTAAATTCGAATATTTATGTTCATAAGGGTTTAAATTTCCACTTAAAAAGCAATTGCCACAAGTAACTCTAGTGCTTGAGTAATCATTTTGCACTGAAATTTTCAGGTTTTAATTTCTAAATAAGGGTTTTAAAAAGGGGGGAGTGAATCTATTTTTTTTCACATGGTGGCATAGGTACCTAAATTTTGGCAACAACTCCTTAATCTAAGCAATGTTTTGTACTTAAATAATATCTAATATTCACTTCCAGTAATCGAAGATGAAATTTTCATTACAACCTACTTGACTAATCAAACTACTCTTGTGCAAGTTGTTGTTTACCATTTGTCTCATGCTTAGGACTTGGTGATTCTTACAAGTGCACATCCTTGGTACAAATGATTAAACAGATATTTCTTCACTCATTAATTTTGATTCCACGTTCCTAAATTTTTCCTTTAACTGCTAAAAGGATTAGATCTAGGTTTGATGTTGGTTTATCACACTCTAAAGGAATAATTCTAAATTAAACTTCAGACATAACTAAAATTCGAAATAGATTTCAGACAGAAGATAAATTCTAAATTTAACCTTCACACTGAATTAGAATTCGAAATAACTTCAAATAGAAACGAAATTTTAAATTAAACCTTTAGATCGAAATAACTGAACCGGATTGGTTTATCACACTCTAAAGGAATAATTCTAAATTAAACTTCAGATGGAACTAAAATTCGAAATATCTTTCAAACTGAAGAGAAATTCTAAATTTAACCTTCAAACTAAATTAGAATTCAAAATAACTCTATACAGAAACAAAATTTTAAATTTTAAATTTCTGGTGGAACAACATTGTAGTGGAGACGCCAACAGATTGGCCACAAGGTTGGCCCCCCGCGGCCAAGTCACAGTCCAGTGGACTGTGACTTTCCCGCGAGGACCAAGCCGTTGGCGTGCCCACGGCTTGCCCATAGAGGCTGCCACCTAAACTAAATTTTAATTTAAAAATTAAAATTAAATTTCATATAATAATCTACAGAATAAAATTAAAATTNACCTGAAGCTCAGCCCGCCGAACGCCCGCCATCACAACTAATCGCCCACCAACAGAATCTCGACTGCCCACAGGAATGCCCGCCAACACTCACGAACGCTCACAAACACCCTACGTTTGCGCCAACACTCTACGTTTGCGCCAACACTCGCGAACGCTCACAAACGCCAACACTCACGAACACTCACAATCACAAAGGAACGCTCACAAACGCAAAAATGTTAGAAAAACGTTTGAATACTGATGTGTGCTTGATATATAAATGTTATTTCAGCCAAAAGAGTTTTCGGCCGAACAATCTTTCGACCAAAATCTTTTTCAGACGAAAACTCTTTCGACCGAAAGATTGTTTCGGCTGAAAGAATATTTCCGAATGGAAAAAATTCGTCCGACTAAATATTTACACGTAAATTGAGGATATCATCACCCTACTGTTCGATTTGGCATTCCACCTTTCGACCAGAAAATAGTTCAGCCGAAAAATACTATTAGTTCGGCCGAAAAAATGTTTTTCGAAATTTTGGAGATCAAATTGTCATGAAAGTGTTACCCACCTCCGTGATTTCACCCTCTGACAATTATCGTTGCTAAAAATGTTTCTTGAATTGCTTCCAAGAAATTATTTTCTCATCAAGGTGCTTAAATTGCTTCAGTCAATCCTACCATATAGATGTCTTTCCTTGAAGGTGGTAGACTATGATTATGGATTCTGCATTCGATGAGTAGTCATGTAACTAAAAATATTTCCTCATTCCCAACAACCATTCTTATGCATCTTCTCCTCTTTTGTTTTCTCCATAATGATGGTGGCTTAATTTTCCTCAAACCCCCTTGATATGTATTTGATAGATGTCTCCTCCTCTAATGTCTGATAGGAGAAATACTTGGGACAATTTTCGACCTTGAATGAGAATATGCTCTTATGGTCGAGTTCCCTGGGGAATGATGATGTTGATTCCTACTAGCACTCCTTGACTTTCTAGATCCTCCATGATCATCTCTCCTATCATGAGATCTACATGTTTCTACTTTCCTGGTAGTAGCTTCTTGATTTGTGCTTGAATCTTTGTTGACTTGATTTTGCATCATATTCAGGATTTGTAGTATCTCCTCCTAAGCTTTCATTATCCTTTCATTATTAACACTATAGCTCTACACTTTTGTTTGCATGCTCCTCAAACTTACAAGATCATGACTATATCTTCTTCCATTAGACTTCGTCTCAACATTTCCCATGCTAACATGCAAACTTATGATCTCTTCTTCATGGCTGTAAGACCCTTATGCATCATCTATATCTCTAGTTCTCATTAGGGTATAAATTATGCTTTCCTTATCTCTAATTTTGCAAGAAAATGCATGCAATAATTGTTGTCATAATTAAGCATATTGCAAAATATTTATTAATTAGATTACCAGTTATTATTCACATTATTTATGAATAAAACGATGCACTAAGTCAAAATTTGATGCCTTAAATACATTTTTCTTTGAAACAACTCTCCAACGGTTGTACTCATGCCTCATTATGAATTCTAAGTGGAAAGTTACAACATTCACAAGCTGCAATTTCCACTTTCTTAATACTACAAAATTACTTTATTAATTTCTGAGAAACTTTTAGTGCCCAATTCAAAATTCTGGGTGGATAGATGTCTTCTCCTCCTCAATACCTTTCCAATGACTATTTGTTTTCTCAATTCTAAGCTTTGAGCTGAAAGTTATGGTCCAAAAAAGTTTTGACTGTTTTTCCCAATTTATCATTGTATGCTACAGGTGTATTCTTTCTCTTCTTGCACATTTTTACATACCCAAATTCCAAATCTTGCTCCATGGTTGTCTTCTATGGTCCATAATATTTCCATAGACTGCTCCTGTGCCTCAAACGAACTTCTAAGAAAGAATTTATTCACTATGGAAGTAATTTAGTGCCGAAATTTTCCCTTAATTGTTTCCATTGCAACTTTCTCATACGAGTTTTTTTTTGCATATGGAGTAGCTCATTGGATAGCTCTCTTTGAGTTATTTTATTTAATATGTATAGACAAAGTGTACCTTGGTAACACTTTTGACATGGGTTTTGATTACCTAAAAATGTTTCTTAGAGCCACAAAATCGCCCTCGCAAGTTCACGACCTTCAAAAATATGAAAAATTCAGAAAATTTCATATAAAATTGATTGTCTCACTGTTAAAACAACCCTTTAAATCTGATTCATTGATCTCAAATCGGGTGAAACTGATTTGTTGATCTGAGCTCCACCGATGATCGGTCGATTGGTGATTCTCAATACCAAACAAAACTTGTTCATGAATCTCCTTGACACCCAATCATCAACCATTGACTGTCAGTCATTTCTCTTGGTGAACAATTGCAATACTTTTCTATACAGGTTGACCCGATCATCGGCCATTGGCCATTGATGATTTTCATTGGTAGATGAAACAGTTTAACAATTCAACCGATCCAACCATTGACCCCATTGTCCATTGATTGTTCTTGTTGACTGATGTAAACACTTCTCCAATTCAGTCGACTTGACCATTAGCCATCAAACATTTCTTTGGTTGACGTGGAACCTGTTATTGTGGCATGACACATGGATGTTGATGTGGCATGAAAAGTATACTATAAAATGGCATCAAAATTGCATGGCATGACACATCATCACCCTCTTTTCTCCATCGACCATTGACCATTTATGCTTGATGACCAAGACACATCGCCAAATTAGCCGACACCCGACCATTCACCCATCGATCATCAACAATTTATCTTGATCATCTCCACCAATTTGTTGAATCGGTCAACACCCGACCATTGACCCATTAGATATTGGCAATTTCTTTTGGACAAACAAAGACTTTGTTGAATTAGCTGACTTGACCATTGGTTGTCGATGACTTCCTTTGGCCGACTTGACCATCAGTTTCCAACAACTTCCTTTGGCCAACTCCAACACTTAGAAAATTTGTGACCAATCTCTGATTAATTTGGGTCGTCAATATATTATTCTAAATGATCTTAATCATCGATCCGCTCCACTTCATAAACCTATGAATTGAATCTTGTTTGTTGATCGACCATAACCTCCCAACGACTAGAAATGAATCCAGACCATTGTTTCGATCCATTTTTTAAACAACCGAAAATGAATCCAGACCATTGTTTTGATCCATTTTTGAAACAACCGAAAATGAATGTTAATTGTCGATTTGATGCTTTTACCAAATGGTCGAAAACTAACAATGGTCATTGATTTTATAGACCTTAGAAACCTCTGAAATCCTTATAAATTTTTAAATTTATCAAAATGAATCTAGGTCGTCGATCTCGAGATCGAATGTGATCTCAGTCGTCAATTCTTCAAACTCTCCCAACTTCGTTGGCCTCCATTAAAATGCAAATTTTGACCTTGCAAGTTGAATATAACTCTATAATTTAGCTACTGGATTCCATTAAAAATATCAGAAAGTTCTGAGGAAATTGTATCTCGAATGTTTCTCACGAATTTGGGGATTTATCTCTGGCTATCACCGTTTTCCCCCAAATTCTTGACAGATCAAAATCTGTGACAGTGAATTTTCCCAAATTTGCATTGATTCTTATCCCATATAGGTCCATTGTTGAACTTAATATCTAATACAACTCTGTAATGTACCTAGCTCCCAGATGGGTCTCTTCACTTTCTAAAACAACCCAATAAAAATTTCTAATACCGAATATATGTGCAAAAGTAACACACAACATGACATGCAAAATTATGCAGATGTCCATACTAATTGAAAACATAATTGCAATTGCTTAACTATGCATAGTAATAATTATATAACATACAGTAGCATTCAACCACATAAATAAGGATTTAAATGCATCATTCTTCTCACAACAAGAAACAATAACCAATATAACTCATAGTAAAATGCATAACAATATATATGTGTGTGTGTGTGTGTGTGTGTGTGTGTGTGTGTGTGTGTGTGTGTATTTAACACAAATCAACACAATAGATAAGAATACTTATCTTATGAAATATGAAACCTGCTACAGAGGATGGACATTCCTCCCAACCGTAGACCTGTTGTTCCAATTATCAATAGCATGTTACCCCTAAGTTGGGGCTATGAATCCACAAGAGACGGAGGTCCCTAAGAATGGCTAATGTCCCCCTCTCAAACCATCAAACACATAGCTAATTCCATTCCACCAGTTATCTTCCCCTCAACGTGCACAACCCAAGGAATGGAATCCCCCTTCACATCTCATAATACATTAGGCCTTTCCACTCCCCTTCAAGGCTTCCAACATAGGGAACTCATGAATTCTACAACTGCAACACAAGTTAGCCTAGTAGCAAAACACATGCTTCCTTGGAAAATTTTGGACAACACGTTACTCCCAGGCACACAACCTCTTTCTCCATGAATTTTAAGATTCAAATAGTTGCCAAACTTTCCCACAACACCTACCCTCAAGCTTCATCACACAAAACTCCATTGTTGGCTAGAAAACTCCATGTATAAACAACTCGCTATGCAAAAACGTGAATGTGCAATTATGTTCTCCTACCCATACGAACTTCCCTTCTTTCTCTTTCTTTCTTGACTTTCACTCTTCCCCAAGATGATTGTACTTAGCCCCCCATGATCTCAATAACTATGGGAAGTGACTCTCACACCAGCCCTTGTACATGAATTCAATGATTCGGCTCTAGAATACTCAATATCTAATGGAAGGTTCCTTAGCATGAGGGGAATCATTCATCCTTAGAAAAATATCTAGTATATGATATGACCCCAAGGGGGGGAATATATTGGCCTAAATGTACATTTAATGTGTAAATATATATGTGATAAGGTCATCCTAATAGTAAAGGGGCCTCATGTGCAAGTGTGGATAGTTATATATAGATATTATGTATTCATTATTGTGACATGTGAATTGTGATGTATAAAGGTATTTGGTTATTTGGAGAGGGTTCCCCTATTATTTAAGGAGTTATTATGTAAATTATCTATCTTGGAGTTGTGATCCATGTTCACATTATGTACATGGTGTGTACTTCTATTTTTTTATGATATTTTAATCATTTAGATCATTAGATTTGGTATTAGAACACTGATCCTAGGGTTTTGCTTCTTCAAACAAGACATCTTGGAATTTTCACTATAACTTATTTTCAGGGATACTTCAGAAAGTGAAACTTGAAGGATATTTAGAAGACATATCAAGGTACATGTGGTACAAATCTTAGCTTCTAGTTCGTTGTACTTTCAACAATAAACCCTGTGGAATATAGGGTTTTTGACTAGTCCCATAACTAATCTCAAACAAGCGTTTCGAGTAAAAAAATCATAACTTATTCATATAATATCCAAATTATGTGAGACCAATTGAAGTGGAAATAGCACATTTCATAGAATTGTTTTTGTGATTTTCAGAATCAGATATTAAATATTGGGCACGTGGCATGCTATACAAGTTCTCTCTCTAGAATAGGCCAAAATTCAACAAGGTTTGGAAAACTTATCATAACTTTCATTTAACAAACCCAATTTTGGTCAGACCCATGACATTGCAGAGAAGTCATTTTAGATTAATATAGGTCACAATTTTAGACTCATAGGGTTTGAAATTTCATAAATACATCAGAAGGAAGGTCGGCCAGGAGGACAGACTCAAAACTTAGGGTTTCAAAGGTATGTTCACTTAAAACTATCATAAATTTTGATTGGAATGTTCGATTGAGCTTATTCAAGATCCATTGGAAAGTGAAAACATATAATATCATATTGAAACAAGGATTATAACTATTTGAGATCATTTTAGTTTGTGATTTGAGGTTTGGGTTATACTTCAATTAAGAATCAATGACAATACCTAGATTTAGCGAAGATGAAGATAAAGATAAAATAAATCTTGTGGAATGATTAAGGATGGTAAAAGAACATTGTAAGGATCCTTTTCAAGCAATATTTATGTTGGATGGTGAATCTTACAAGTGGTGGAGAACCCTTAATGAATATACTAGGCTCTACTCCACACAAGAAAATTTTGAACAACTCTTCTCAAATAAATGGATCAAGGAGACCAAAATGGAGGAGATGTATAACAGTCAAGAGGACTTAAAGGAATCAAAAGAAAATGTCTCCAAATTACAAATTAAGGACAATTAAGAGATAAGAAAATACATTACAAAGAAAAATGATGAGTTCACCAAGATGCAATCCCTTAATGAAACACTCATTAAGGAGGTTAAGAACTTAAAGAAAGAAAAGAGTAGCAAAGAAAAGTGGGAAAATGATGATTCAAGGGAAGATTTGTAAAATAAATATGAAGAGATATGTAGATTACAAAACCATAGTAAAAAACTAGTGGATGAGGTTAAAAGATTGAAAGAAGAGAAGAATAATTATCAAAATCAAGAAGAAACAAGGAGCTTGGATGAAGAATCTACCAAAATATTGGAAGAGGAAATTTGCAAGAAGGTTGAGGAATCCTTAAATGTTGATGAGGTAAAATTAGAAATTCAAGTCATAATTGAAGGATGTCAGAATTTGATAAATGGGGTCACATTGCAGCTTCAAAAGGAGAAAGAAGAAAAGATTCAAGAAGGTCAATAGAAGATACTTGAATAAATTGAACTCCATATAGAGGATGTACGTGCCAAATATGATGGTATTATCTCCGAGGATAGAGTAATCAAGGACCAAGAAAAGAGGATAGAGGGTTCTATTGTATTTGAAAATAAGATAGATGAAATGGGTGTGCAGAATGAAGAAAAAACGTCAAATGTTAAACCATATCGAAACCCTCATTATCAGGAAAGATTTCAAGGAAGAAAAGAAGATCAATATCGACATCATCAAGAAAGAAGATGGAATAATCATCAATATTCATGGAATATGGTATCACAAAACCATTATTCAACAAGATATTATCATAGACCGACATTTACTACAAATTGGAGAAGCTTAAACAACGATACATAGAATCAAGAGAAGGAAAATTATGCAACAATCAGACACCAAGGATTACGACTGAAAATAATTGATTTTGGATGGATGGATCATCATCAATGGAAGGAAGAAAGCAAGAACATAAGAAAATCATATAACTTGGTTTCATCACATGTGAAGCCTTTAATTTCAAAGCTTTGAGGACAAAGATTTTTGAAGGAGGGTACTATGTTATGACCCAAGGGGAGCATATATAGGGCTAAATGTATATGATATGACCCCAAGGGCGGGGCATATATGGTCCTAAATGTACATGTAATGTGTAAATATATATGTAATTAGGTCAGCCTAATAGTAAAGGGGCCTCATATGCAAGTGTGAATAGGTATATGTAGAGATCGTGTATTCATTATTGTGACATGTGAATTGTGATATATAAAGGTATTTGGTTATTTGGAAGGGGTTCCCCTATTATTTAAGGAGTTATTTTGTAACTTATATATCTTGGAGTTGTGCTCCATGCTGACATTCTATACATGGTGTGTAGTTCTATTTTGTTATGATATTTTAAGCATTTGAATCATTACAAATAATTGAATGAACGTTGTGGGATATACCCATGTCTCCAATAATGGTTTGAATTTGACTATATTGTGCCTCTCATTTTCTTTTAGGACATTATTTCTCAAAATGCATTCCACCAAAAATCCAAAAACCACCCAAATGATAAGTATTTGGTGCCTTGGTTGTAATAGCAATAGTCTAAGCTATTGTCTAAATAGATCCCTGAGAATGAGGAGCACTTTGCTGAAAATTTTATGTAGATGATGGATTTATCTAAACTCCCAAGGCACTGCCCTTTAAGGCTTCTCATTGTTTTGAAGAATATGACTTGGAATTATTCCCACGAGCTCCATTCCATGGGGATTTTTCATAAAAATAAGAAACAAAATACTTGGGTGGTCCCATCAAACTTTTATCATCAACTTTTCCAACTGTCTCTTCCTCAACAATAACAACAGTTCACATCGTCTCATGCAAAGTTTGGGGCATCAAAATAATAACCTTGTTCTTAATATGGGGACTCAAACAATAAAGGATCTTGTTAAAGTTTTAGATTTTCCAGGTTCAAGTGCTTAGCATACTTAAGAAATTCCATGAATATGATCTCATAGTCCAACGATGTCTTAAATCCCTATTTAATATCATGAAACTCAGTCAACTTCAGTTTCAAGTACTCTTTAGAGAGACATTTATTACATATTTTCTCATCAAATTTATCTCAAGTCACAGCCTTAGGTTGAATACCCTAATTATGGCTCTAGGGTTCTCCACCGTAATAAAGCACTTTGTTTCAAATGAAAAATGGCCAACTTGGCCTTTTGATTTCAAAAGTAATCTCTCAATGTGGAGAAAAAGTCCATATTTTCCAACCATGATTTTTCTACCTCTTATTTTCTTGTCCCCTTGAATATTGGTAGCTTCAATTTTCCCAAATCTCAATTAAAATCATCCTCAAGGAAGATTATCATGTCTCTCCCCCTGGGTAGAAGTGACAAGCATAGAGGGATTACCTCCAGGGTTATTAATCAATTCCTCAATCATCCTTTGGAATGACAAAATCATATCTTTCACTTCTCTAATTAGATTCACCACCCTAAGAAGGAGGTGGAGGAGGTGGAGTAGGATCCCCCTCTCTCCTAAGTCTCACCATGGTATATCTAAAATCAAACAACATAGCATTGGTATCTTTTTTTTCCCACAAAATAACAATTCATACTAACCAACTTTACAAGCATGTAGGCTCAAGGCCCTAGTGTCAAAACCTGGCTCAAATACCATATGTAAAGCCTTGATACTAATTCCACCATATTAAATAGTGAAATATAAATTTTAACCAAGGAAAGGTCTATAAAAAAAAATTCCTTCTAAAACAAAACCCAATCAAAAAATCGTCCATTAGAAATTTCTAATTGCATTCCATACAATAAATTTTATTTTCACAATACCTTATCATAAATCTAAGAAACAATTATCAACAAATCACAAAACTACTTAACTCATACTCATTCCTCATGAGAGTTATTTTTTAAGATCAACCTATTCTTAGAAATCTAGTATTATTATGCAGTTGCATAACAATTTATCTCTTTGAGATCAAAACAATTACAACTTAATTAAGTGAGCATCATGTCAAGCATCTCTTATATTGACTACTCATAAAGCATCATTACACAAGAATAAGGCCATTGAGCCCTTTGAGTTAAAGCATTGCAAGCTCATAATAAGAGATATTCCAATAACTCATAATAAGAGACATATTTAGGAATAATTCATATCTCATTTTTTAAATAAATGCATTCATCTCTTTTGAAAGATAAATGTGAAGGATATTAAGACAAATAAGCATTTACAATATTCTAGACATTTTAAACAACCATACCCAACAATTCAATTCCAGTGATAATCATTTTTTCCTAGTTTAATTCTAAAAGCATTACTTACCCTGGTTTAATTCTAAAAACATTACCCTGGTTTAATTCTAAAAACATTAATTAGAGGACATAGGTGTGGGTCACAATCCTATCATGGGCGTGGGTCACAATCATATCAGTCACACACACAATGCTTGAATTTTACCAATATTTGCCATGCAGACATCTTAACTCATGGATTTACCTATAGGACATGTGTGGGGGTGACAATCCTTTCAGTTACACACAATGCTTGAATGCCACAAATATTATCCATGCTTACATCTTAACTCATGGATTTTTTGAAGTTAAAATATAAATTAACATTAATAAATCTCCTTAATAACAAGCTAGATATGTTTTACATCTATTGACAAGGAGCTCTTCCAGGACGAGCATGGGCGAGGTTGTTGGATCTACCAAGGTGAGCGCGAGTGCGGGCGAGGTTGTTGGCTCTACCAAGGCGAGCGCGAGCATGGGTGAGGGCCACTACCAGGGTAGTTGGCTTGCAGTGCGGCACGACGGGTGAACAACGAGTTGACTTGCGGTGTGATGGTGGTGGAGGAGGGACAAACTTGTGGGCTCTACGGTGGCTATGTGGGTGAGGCTTTGCGGATGACGGAAGATACCCTACGGTGGGTGCCTCCGGTTCGGGGCCACCGAGGACGAGCTCCACAATGCTTCTACCAAAGTTGTTTTGTCTCCTCTTTGGTTATTTTCTCGATTTTCTTGGCATCTTCCTCTTTGGCTAGAAGAGGTTTTGAACCAAAGCTTTGAGGTCTTCAATGGGGGTGTGCAGTGTTTTGTTTTAACACTATGAGGTCCTTTGGGGGTGTGCAGTGTTGGGAAACACTTTGAGGTCATTTGGGGGTGTGTGGCTTCTGGTTTAGTTTCTTTTCTGGTGTTTGTTGCGGTTTTTCTCCCTGATTTTTATCTCATTTTGCAGCCTGCGTGTTGGTTCTTGTGACTCTCCGGTTCTTATGGGGATGTAGTAGTTTATGTTTATCCTTGAATATGTAAATGAAATTATATACTAATATAATTTCGAGAAAATTTTCTATTGGAAAAAAAAAAAAGCAAACCTGGCAAAATATTACTTGGAGTGCAAGGCAAGTCAAACTAAAAATAGACTTGAAGTGCACACTAAGCCAAACTAAAAAAGGGGGCATACTATCCAAAAATAGATCACACATGTCAATTTTTATCCCTGTTTTTTATCTCAATTGATGCATTGACTGGTGATCCAAGCAATCTTGCTGACATTTTTTCATTAAAACAAAGTGACGCTGAAAGGAATACAATTCTCAAGAGTGAAGAGGAGTTGTGGCATATTCGGAGCAGAGCTTTTTGGTTGTCAAGTGGGGATAAAAACACGAGATACTTTCATAAGGTGGCAAGTCATAACATGATTAAAAATCATATTTGGGGGATTGAATTAGGAGATTGAGTTCTGTTCAGTGAGCAGGAAGCTATTAAAAAAGAGGCAGAGAACTATTTTAGAAATCTCTACAAGGCACTAGATAATCCATCAAACATCAGCGATCAGTGCAAGATCACAGAGCTGTTCACTTAGATGCTAGATGAGGAAGAGGCTCTTGATCTACTTTTACCAATGTTTTTAGAAGAATTGCATGCAGTACTCCTACATTTCAAGAAGGAAAAGAGCCCAGGTCTGGATGGGTGGACTTCAGAAGTGAATGTATTCACAACATTAAGAAAAAAAAGATGAAAGTGCTTGTTTTGAAGCTTGATTTACGAAAAGCTTATGATTGTATTGATTGGGTTCAACTTCGATTGATTCTCTTGAAAGTGGGTTTGGGAATTCAGATGAAAAACTGGATAATGGCATGTGTAATGTCCTCATCCTTTTCTTTTTTGGTAAACGGAGAGCCTACGGGTTTCTTCAGAAGTGAGAGGGGGGTTCGCCAAGGCTGCCCACTATCGCCTCTTCTCTTCATTCTTATGATGGAGTAGCTCAGTCTTTTATTGAAGAAAGCATCGGAGGATGGCACGATTTTAGGACTCTTGCTGACGGTTTTAAGTACTTGGGGTATTATTTAAAGACCAGTCCACACCAAGAAGCTAATTGGCAATGGCTCGTTTCCATATTTTCTCAGAAAATCTCAAGATGGTATAACAGGTGGCTCTCATTAGGGGGAAGATATATTTTGATTAATTTGGTTTTGGAAGCTCAACCAGTATTTTGGATGTCAATGGATTCAGTGCCGCAGTCAATCATCGGTAAGATTCGTAAAGTAGTGTTCCATTATCTTTGGAATGGACGCAATGATACTTGCCAGTTTCATCTCTACAGATGGGAGATGTTGTCCAGGCCAAAAAGAAATGGGGGTTGGGGTTTTCTTAACCTCCATCATTTCAATTTGGCATTGAATGCAGTCACTTTATGGAGGTTACTAAATCAATGAAGTATCTGGCATCAGATACAGGGCAGCTTATCACGATTGGTAGAGATAAAATTATTGGATTGGGGGATGCATCCCTTCTCAGTTCGAATTTAGTGGAGGCATTAAACTTAAATCAGATATATTCCTTAGCACATGTGTCCAGTCACCGGGACCCAAAGAACCTTGCCAAAGTGTGGAAATCGAGCAGTGATTTAGGGTTGTCTGGAGCACTCGCGACGAAGTGGTCTTCATACAAAGTTGTATTAAAAAAGGCAGGTGTCTCTCTATGGGGGGATATTACCAATTCACTCATTTGGACCAGAGGGGACCGATCAGGAGTCATTTCTATTAAAAATTGTTATAATGCAATTCAATCAACTCAGAATCTTCCAATTCGGCATGGCTGGAAAGTTAAATTGCGGAAATGGAATGTACAACTAAAAAATATTCTTTTTCTCTGGCTAGAAATGGAGAACAGGCTTCTTACCTGGGATAATCTCCAAGCAAGAGGGTGGAGTGGGCCAGATCTATGCTTGTTGTGCAAGCAACACGAAGAAGACATTCCTCATCTATTTATTCATTGCCTCTTTTCAAAAGAGGCTTGGTCTTATTGTGCGCAGCTACTAAATTTGAGACTGTCGTGGACAGGATCCTCTATCAATGATTGTATGGATGAATGGAGTAGGAAAAAGGAGCTATCAAAAAAGTTTCCATTGTTGATTTGTTGGAATGTATGGCTAGAGCGTAATAGACTGATTTTTGAAGGAAAGTCTCCATCATCTAGGGTAGCAGTCCACAGGGCTATTGGAGATTTTAGGAATAAGCCTACCTCCACTAATCAGTAGATTTTAAGAGTAAATACCATTAATAGGATTATTGGCTATGCAGTGCCATTATTTGATGGAGCGTCGATGGCAGGGGGTTCCAGTTGCGGGGCAGGTGGTGTTCTTAAAACTGGAGAGGTCTCGGAATTTAGATGGTATTTCAATGGCGAGGAGGGAACAAACACCAAAGAAGAACTATTGGGCGCGTGGGCATCTCTTTTTATTGCAAAGCACTTGGATATACAGGAGATTCAACTTCTAGGCGATTCAAAAGCAATCATTGATTGGCTAAAAAAAGGAAATCTTCGGGCAATAAACATAGAAGGGTGGAAAAGGAAAACTAGCGAGTTGGTTGCTACCTTCAGGGATATTACTTTCCATCATATCTATAGAGAGACCAATCGGGTGGCAGATAGGCTTTCCAAGCATGCTTTGTTGACTTTGAATGGTAGTCTCTTTTATTATCCTTGGGATGGAGAGTCTGTTGGAGTTGTTCATCATTTTGACATTTTTTAGTTATCGGGGTCACTCCCTTTCTGGATTATAGTGATTAGTTGGGCTTTTGGAGTGAGGAGTTTTTAAGCGTCTTCGAGTGTAACATTGGAGCTGTTGGAAGGCATTTTCTATTTTTTTTATTGAACTGTTGGGAGTGGAAAGTAGTTTGTATTGAATACATCCTTTCGGTATTGTATGAAAAATTATATATCAATATAATCAGTGTGAATTTTCTGATGAAAAAAAAAAAAAAAAAAAAAACTTACCTTAAGATTTTCTGGGCCAATTTCCAATTAGAATTTTTTTCATAAATAAAAATTCTAGAATATTAAAAAATATATATAAAGAGAGAAAATGTAATTGTTCCTTGGTCCCAACACATATTTCTCAAACTATTTACCACTTAGAATGACTCAACCCTACCGGACTCTTGAGATTATTACTTATCATTTATTAATGTCATTAGTAATTTCATGGAAATTTTACGAAGCATTGCAAATTCCACAACATAATTCACAAACTTATGAATACATTGTCTATTTGACTACAACCAACGTGTTAACTTCAATAGTGGTTAGTGAAAGCTTCAATTCAAATCATAGTCACAAGTAATTTATAATACCAACTATATCCGTAATCATAACATAATCAACTTTTGCATATGAAAAAAACAAAGAAACCCGATCTTGCAAATTACAAGATACCAAATGTACCATTATATACGTTCATGAATTGCTTCCATTTGTTGAATGAGTTCGCGAAGCCTTAGTCTCCTTACCTTTGTCAATTCAATAGTGTTAACTAGTTTCCACCTAATGTTACTCAAGGAAAACTTCTTCTTTGAAATCCTTGAGCTAAGTAGACTCACAACCAAATGTATGAATGAAATTTAGAAGTAGAATATGGTGGGGTTTCCAACTTATGAGGAAATAACATCTTTAATAAGGAAATTCATATCACAATGAACTGAACTATATTTTAGGTCCAACTATCTAATTGACTTTCTTTCTAACTCATAGTTCTATGGCATAATTTTCATATCATCTACTTACCATTCTCATTTCCCCACAAAACACTTGGAGGTCTGCTCTATTTACAAGCTCAAGGTGACTTGCCACCTATCCTCTGCATAATTTTTGTTTTCTAAATTCCATGTTAATTATTATTCAACACCTACATTATTTATTTTTATCAAAATTGAATAATTCTCTATTATATTAAAATATTAATATAACAAGTTGCCCCTCTCAAGTGGGTAATTTTCCTAAAAACTAATACCACCATGATAGGATCACTTAATGTTACCTTGGCTTCACTAGGGATATGGAAGATATAATTGTTGGAAAGTAAGTATTTTGCACCTTTTTTTCACAACCCTCGATCCTAACCATGATTAAGGACTCCCTGCCTCTATTTTCACTATGTAAGTACTCATCCCACATATTCTACAAAGAGAGACTTCGCACCTCATTAAGGAATTTTGGTCACGTCCCACATCAATATGTTGGTGAGTGGGAAAGGTCTCTCTCTATGACCTACACAAGAATGTATCCACGCATATAAAATGGATTGAAGTATAACATATCACATGTTACCCTCAATGGATCTTCTTGTTTAATTCCTCATGTTTTTGCAAGTGGACTTCCACGGAACTTCAATGTTAAGTCATAATAATTATGGAGTCTGGCTTCCTTGTCATAGTTATAATTGTTCAACAACATTAGTAGTACTTGTGTATCATCGTATGAGTAAGGCCTGCAAACCAAACATAAGAACCATAAAGTTTTGACCATATAATGATCATCTTAGCGACATGATATATTCGCTAATCAATTCACAAACAAGAATACAAATTCATTTCATCTATTTGAGTGTGTGTGTATATATATATGTATATAATGGACTATAAAATGCCCAAAGCAATCCATGTCCAAGTCATATATACATCACACATCCAAAACAAACTAAGATATCCCTATTAGATACAAAATAGAGTTATGCAGCATGGGGTATTATAAACAAAGTTTTACCCATTGAATAAATGACCATAGGCAATATTAGTTTACAGAGGACATCCTTACCTACTTGATTTAGAAATTCATGTTTGCCACTACATTGTTGCCTATAATACATTTATGTTCCAGGTTCAAGAAAGTTATACATAACTCCATTGTTCATGAGATGAAAACTTAAAAAATAATCCCTTAAAACCAACTCCATGGTTATTATTCATGATATGAAAACTTAAAGAAATGATCCCTTAAAACCAACTCCATGTTAGACCGGTTTTCTTTAAATACAAATTTAAATTGTAAAGATATTTTCTCCCAACCCAAATTTGAACAACTTTTTCCAAATTATGAGTAGTATTTACAAATTGGATTTTGCTAATGCTTTTTTAGGGGGAAGTATTTCACTATTTTGCACTACATATGAATGGGGTAGTCTATTTTCATAGAAAATGTCTCTTTACAACAGGTAAGTATACATACTTTGATACTTTGATGATGAAAAAATGTGATTTTGACAATGAATTTTATTTTTTAACAATTTTGATATTGTAGATGGATCTCTATACATTGATTTATCTTGGAACAACTCCATGTTACAATTTCAACAATCAAAACTTTTAATTCCAACAATCCATAAAAATAGCCACCGAAAAATAAAATTTATTATTGCCAGTGTCTTTTATGTGCTTAATTTATATTGCTATGCATGATTATTTTTCTATACATCTATGTTGTTATCCATGATTTTGCACGTTATTAGGCCTGCATATATGTATCATATGTAGGGCATAATTATTGTATGACATCAGAGTTGTTAATTATGGAAGTATGAGCCAGGTTGGACGAAATGTGAAAGTATAACATGGTACAAGTTAGAATGGGAGTAACATGGCTCATATAGGAGGTTGGGTACGTTATGGATTGGTATTAGAGTTTAGATTAGGTGTTTGGGTCTATTGCAGAGAAATTTATGGAGAGATAATTGTAGTAATGTGACTTGGCATGGGGTTGGGTATGTCACAGATGAGCCCATTTGAAGCGTTGTATGATAGAAAATGAAACACACTAGTGAGTTGGGACAACCCAAAAGACAAAGTGATAGTTGTGCCAATGATGCTCAAGGAAATAGTTGTCTATAGTGCTGCAAAAATATCCAACAATCTTTTTACCTATAATTGATGTTTTGGACTGCAACGTATTTTCCAACACTGAAGAGCAATAGAAGATTATATTCTTGGTGTTGTGTTTGGGTTGAAGAGGAAAGTATCCAAATGGACGAACAAGTAATAAGGAAGTGTCTGGATGATGTGTCAAGGCATTGACTAGACCTTCCAATTCACCATAGTAGAATGCATGACCTAGAAAAATGGTATTATAAAATCAATGCAAGGATGCATTGAATAGATGTGCATGTGTAAATCATGAAAGTGTGCAAGTAATACACCTGCACACATGCACGCTGGTGTGTGTGTGTGTGTGTGTGCGCGCGCGCGCACACTTGAAGTCATTGTTGAATGCATTTGTGTGAATGCATTCATATGTTTTATTTGATTGAAATGATTATGCTAGCAACTAGAATGATGAAATTGCTACTAACACGTGAAGTTGAGAGAATTTCAGGATTTGTTGGATATTGCAACAAAAGAGTTGCATATTAAAGTAGTCACACAAGGATGGACTATGTGAAAGCTTTGTTGATGAAACAAAATTATAAAATAATTATGGTTGAAAGAAGGAACACTCGGGAAGAAGGCCACCGTGATGGCATTGGACCCTATGATTGACATGCATTGTTGAGCAATGATTACCAGTGAATGCCTGGTAGTAAGTTGGTGCTCTCCTTGCATGTGAAAACCTTGGAAAATGATGGATTTCCCAATGGATTGTGTAGCAGCGAAGGAGATTCTTGAGCCTTGAGGGTGAGTATAGTAAGGAATATGCAACTTAAGAATGCATGTGGTTGGAATCATGAGGGTGTGTCAAAGGCTAAATTCTTGCATGTGGCATCTTTGTGAAGCACATAAACAACGATATAGATAAGCTTTGGCTTCTGATTACAAACTCACTTTTGGATATATGTTTACATTATGGATTTGAGAATTCTTGTAAATGAAATAATTATTGTATGAAAATAGCTATAACATGTATGTTTTGTTGGTGGTTGTTATAGGGACACCTAAAAAATGAAGACATGAATTGAGTACCTGGTAAAGGTTCTATGGACATGTTACATCTCTGAAGACACTACGTAGGAGCATAAGGATGCCATGTGGGAAGAGTAACCACACCATTTTGTAGATTTTTGAAATTTGAATATGAATTTGTATATGGTGCACTGAGGATAATCTATAAATAAGCGGGAGGGGAATATAATACCCTCAGTTCGACTCCCAAGTTGTAATTGTATATGTACATATGTTTTATAGGTTGTTGATCCAATCAGTCGAATGATGTGTTACCTTGGTTGACCTGACGTAGCAGTTTATTAGGTCGACGACTCATCCATACAATCAATAAACATGTTATATTGATCGATTCCTAATTAAGTCAACTTCCTAGATGGTGTGGTTTGAGCCATAGCACCTGTAATGTTTTGGGCCAAAGAGCCTGTAAAGATCAAGGCCAAAAATCCTAGCTATGTAATTGACATGAAATATCATTAATAAAATACATCATCGCTACAAACTAGATATACAAAGAGTATGGAGGGATAGAACTCCACGAGAGGGAAATGGGGCTAAGGGCTTAAGAAAAAGGGGCTAAGCCAAATAAATAATATAATATTCCTAAGTCTAAATTTATAATTTTATGTACTTTATCCTAAGTTCTCAGGTGAGTGGAAAGGGGTTCCTTGTGTGCCACTAGTAAAAAAGGATCCATGTAGATTTAAAGTATGGGCTTAGTGGGAAAATCCATTCATTTCCAGGATTCTAATCATTGTACTTTGTCATTTTGGTTCTGGTAGGTGGGTGTGAGCTTAGGTGAGTCACTGAGACCCTGTATCCTCATGAACCTTGTGAATCCTAGGTGGGATTTTGTTACCAATTTTCCTTGGGTTTCCTTAGGGAAGGTTGGAGCCTTGGAGGCA
>SNQJ01S0091929.1:11715-32610 GCA_010110895.2 Picea sitchensis | reverse complement strand
AGGTTTCAAGAATATCCCAAGCCATCTTCGAAGATGAAACACTAGAAATCTTCGTAAAAATGGATTCTTTTGATCCTTGCTAGATTAATCCAAGATCCTTGTTATCCTTCTTCTTGTTTTCCTTCAACAAAACACGATCAACATTAGAGAGAGCCAATTGTGCTGCTACATCAGTTGACTCAGCATAACCATCAATAACATAGGTCCATAAATCCTGAGAACGTAAAATCGTCCTCATTCGAATATACCAAGAGTCATATGACTTCTCTCTCAGAACAAGAACCTAAACCTGAGAAGAATTACTACCAGATGAAACCATTTATATAAAATTTGAAAGGAATTAAATAAACCTTCACGCAGAAAAATAAGAGAATAAAATTTGGCACTAACAGGAATAATCTGCAATGAACTAAGAAATAGAAGAATAGACTACTTTCTCTGATACCGAATGTGAAAAACCGGAGGCCAATCGAGGTTCGGGATTCAACGATTAAAAACGCCAGACATAAAAAACAAAACACCACGTGAATTGTTGAATCACAAAATGCGAATAAAGTGTGGGCCCAGTAGTTTGAGGTTTCAGTGTTTATAAACACCAAATGCAAAACGAAAAGTGCAACAACTAATCCTGAATCACAAAACAGGTTTCGGCCCACTACTTTGGGTTTAGAGTTTTTGAAAGTAAAGAACTCCATGCACCTTTTAACAAGTAAACTCCGAAATGCGAAAAACCTTGAATCATTATGTTCAAAATTAATGTGAGACCAGGTTCGTAAATGGAAGAACCAAGTAATTATTGTGTTTGTTGAAAAAATGAATCTGATCAAGAAAATAAAATGAGTTTACAAGCTCAATGAAGAACAAAATATAAACGGAGAAAGTACCTTTGAATGCACACTAGTGACTTCAATTCAAAATGTAATCCTTCTCCAATGTCTCAGATTACAATCCGTTTTCCATTTATAAAAAAACTAACATTGATTCCCTAATTCAAAAATTGCCCCTTCGGTCTTAGAAAATATTTGATTGAAGCGGTTATGGTGTCTCATGGCCTGCAAAGGTTAAGGTGGCCACCGCTAAAAAATCCACCAATGGTGTCTTGAGTCTTAAAAGGTCAAGTCACCGATTTACCATTTGCATAGATGCGGTAAAATAATTACATCCTGACAATTTTAAATGTCCGATACATTTGTGCAGTATACTGTATTGTGCATTAGATATACAAGATTCTATTCCATTAGTGTGTAAAGAAACTAGCAATTTTAAGCTTTATCCTATATTCGGAGGACGAGTAAAATACACTATTTGATGGTGAAGATACAAGAAATCTGTATCGTGCATACCAAAATTTGTTTTTGTTAAAGAATACGAAAGATATGCAACTAGTAGATGGAACAAATGTAAAGAATGAATTTTGCAGCGCTTTGTGTATTATTTACCTCATTCCACTGAGCTTTCTATGAAAATAAATAGGATGAGTGTCCAACAATATTTACAAAGAAAACAATTGTAAAACTCCTACTTTGACCTGTCGAGTTATACTATTTTTAAAATCTCCTTTATGAGAACTGCTCACAATTACCCAACATTTGAACTCTATATTTAAAAGACACTACTGATATATGCATTTGAAGTTACCTTGTAGTTAACTAAGACTTTTCATATGGGAATTAGGAAATTTTCAGTAACACCAACACACAAACCTATATTATAAAGGGAAGCATCATTCTGTAAAGAAGGGATGCACTTCAAAATGCAAACAAAACCTTTATCAATAATGCCCATTCAATACCAATAGCCACAGTAAATCATGAAAAATGCTTTATACAGGTCCAAAAACCATGGCCTTTATCCTTGTCTACATGTATTAGTCTAGAAAATATATAGCTTTAGTGGTTGTTTGTATTGGAGTACCATATTCCTCTTTGAAAAAAAAATTGTTCTAACCCAACCAAATTTGCCACCAGACAAGTTTTGGTAGTTGCTCCCATATTTTCATAAAACCTAACATAGATTTCAGTATAGAATCAGGGTTTCATAACTCTGCATATGATTCTGTGATCCAAATTTTATGAGCATAATGAAATGAATACATATTATTATCAAAACATGATGCTTAACAAAGAATAACAGATATACAACAGAAATAAGCTAAAACTATTAAATGCAGTGGAAAACAAGCTTGCTAGAATGGTGGCAGCTTATCTCTCATAAGAGATATGATGGGTGAACTCATTTGCAATATGATTATTACAAGGAGGCTCTCAAGACATTTTTATAATAAAAAATAATGTCAAAAATCCTAGACATCCAAAAAACTAACCCTAGGAGATGAAGCGCCAAAAGTCATGTGGGCCTTGCTTGAGTAAGTTAGTACATCAACTTCTCGGAGTTGTAAGTTTTGCATACGATATTTATTTAAGGCATGTGATAGCCCATTGGAAAGGTATATCAGAGGACCCACGTTGATTGTGGTGAACCATAAAATCATTGTTTAGGGACTCAAATGGCCCCAGAAGTCACGGACCAAAAACTAGGAAAACAACTGTCGAATTGGAAAACTGTCAAAATGAGCCAGTCAGAATAGGTGGGAGGCCACCGACATCCATATAGATCAATCCTCCCATATTAGGAAGCAATGGTCTCCATTGCATTGATATCCCCCATTAGATGAGAAAATTTTTGTTGAATTTATCCTCGGGTGAGCCACTTGCCTTGGTGGAGGAGTTTCCCTGCTTTGACAGCTCGATAAAGATGGATCCTTTGCTAGCAAGTAACCTAGACCTTTTTTTCCACAATCTAATCACTGGACGCATGTTGTATGCATTCGGGGTTGAGATCTGTTGGTTTTATATGTTCTTCGATCTCTGAGGTGTCCAATAATGGTGGTAACTAAGGTCGAAGGAGATCCATGTTGAACACTAGGTGTAGGCCAAGGAAAGGAGGAGTGTTGAGCTCAAAATAATTATCACCCATAGCTTTGGTGATGGTGTGCAACCCATAACAAAGTGGGAAAAACTTCCGATGGGGTCCAGTAAGGTGTTGTTTTTGTAGAATTGTGTGTACTTGTCATTGGACTTCTGTAGGATATCCCGAACCTATTGGTGGATGTGATAGATCTGCTCAATGAACCGGGTGGCTTTGTTAGCTATAATTGGATCAAGAGATGAGTCGACCGAGGTGACCAAAAGGGGTATTGCAACATCTATGGGACCCAATGGCTGGAATCCCAACGCCACCTAAAATGGGCTCTGTCCAGTTAAGGTATGCAAGACTCAGTTGTAACTATGTTGGACATAGGGAAGACTCTCATCCCATGTGCGAGGGTTCTTGGAATTATACATGCGTAAGATATGCACAACCATTCGATTTACGACCTCAGTCTGGCCATATGTCTAGGGTTGGAAGGTCGTGGATTTTTTGAGCTTGGTGTCCAGCAATGACTAGAGGCTCGACCATAATGTGCTAAGAAATCGACTGTCCTGATATGAGACAATGGTTTGTGGGATTCCAAAATGTACCTAGACTCATTGAAAGAATAGATTAACAGTGTCATCTGTTGTGATGTTATTCTTATAGGTGGCCAGAATCACCATCTTAGAAAAGCAATCAACAACCACAAAAACACAGTCATTGCCCCGCTTGGTGGACGGGAGGCACGACATGTATTCCATGGAGATGGATTCTCATGATATGTTAGGAGTAGGCAAGGGGGTGTACATGCCTTGTTTCTTAGTGGTATTGGTTAGACTTCTATTCAAGTTTTGGCCAGTAGAAATTTTTCTGCATCATTTCCACTGTCTTTTCGACGTTGAAGTGTCCTTCCACCCGACTGTAGTGGGCGTCCTAGATCAGCTTCGCTCGCTCAATTGATGGAACACGGATATGGCCCAGAAGACACAACAATCCATCCTAAAGATGGAAATTAGAGACAATTGTGTTTGCACCCAACATTTCGTAGGTGGTGGCGAGGTCCAGGTTTGTCTTATAGAATTGGGGCCATCCAGAGGTCTCATGGCCGCAAGAGTCTAGCACCGTGGTTAGTGTTGCGACTAACGATCTATTGAGGCAATCAACGACATGGTTCGTGCTTCTTGTTTTATACTTCATGTTGAGGTGGAATTACTGCAAGTATGCGGACCACTTCTAATGGTGGTCATTCTGCATCAAATGCTTATTGTTGGGACTAGCCCCACACAAGTTTTTCCTTACCACCGCCCTTGGTTACTTGGCTGAGGGCCCATGAAATATGAGAGAATCCCAACATGAACTTGTGGTAGAAATTGGCAAGGCCCAAGAAGCTCTGAAGCTCAATGACTGTGGTTGGGGCTGGCCAGTCATGGATGATTTGGATCTTGGTTGGATCCACATGTACACCATGTTGATCAATGATGTAGCCCAGGTAATGGACCATGTCCATACCGAAGGAGAATTTTTCCAAGTTGGCATATAGCTTGTACTGCCACAGGGTGTGCAGAACCCACTCAATATGATACAAGTGTTATGCCCAAGTCGTGTTGTAAATGAGAATGTCATCCAGATACACCACTACAAAATTATTGGTGAATGGTTGCAGGATATCATCCATTATCCTCATGAATGTGGCTAGAGGATTTGTCAAGCCAAAGGGCATGACCAACCATTCGAAAAGACCTTCCTTTGACTTGAAGGCAGTCTTCCATACATCTGTCTATTCTATCGGGATCTGGTGGTAGCCAGACTTCAGATCAATCTTACTGAAGTATTTTTCTCCCATGAGATAATCAAGGAAGTCGTCGATTAAGGGAATCAAGTATCAGTTTCTGGATGTGATTTTATTCAGTGTCTGATAATCAATGTAGAGTCGTCAAGTTCCATCTTTCTTCGATACCAACATAATTGGGCTCTCTCAAGGTGATGAGATGGGATAGATGTTCCCCTTGTGGAGCAATTCTTGGATTTGTCGCTTAATATCCTCATTCTCTAACAGAAAGTGGCAGTAGACTGGCCCATTGGGAAACGGTGCATTAGGGGTCAGATCGATGGGGTTCTTGACCTGACAGTGGAGAGGTACCCCAATAGGTGAGGAGAAGATATCCGAGTATGCTTCCACAACCTTATCCACTTACTTTTTTTGTGTGGAGAGGTCAGCCACATAGACCCTAGATGTTACTGCGATCATTCGCTCATTCTGAGAGAAAATCAAGAAGAAGACAAACTTCCCCATCTCAGAGATAACCTTCCTACATTGCTTCACAGAGATCAAGGAAATAGCACTAGGTGGGACTTCCTCCGGTATTCTGTACAATTTATTTTTGAAAGAAATAATAACATCATGAGGCCTAGAATCATATACAACATGGTGTTTCCATAAATATGGTTGGCCCAAAACAACATTACAAACTTTGAGAGGGGAAAAATCACACAATACCTCTTCTTTGAAGGGCTTGAAGCCGTATGATAGGTGGCATTGTTGGTTGATGTGGATGTCTCTTCCTTGGTGGAACCATTGGATGGTGTAGGGTTGCAGGTGTGGTGTTGTTGGCAGGGTGAGTCACTTGACAACCTCTATTGATATGAGGTTTTTATGGCTATTGCTATCATCGATGAAGTGTAGCGAGGTACCTGTAAACTTTATCTCTGTGCTTATCAATATCATAACCCAGAGGTTGTCTTACATAAACCTCTTCTTCCAAACATCCATTCAAGAATGCAGACTTAACGTCCATCCGATGCATGATCCATCTATTCTGAGCTTTAATAGGTAATACCATCCTCACAGTGTCAATTCCTGCTACAGGAGCAAATGTTTCATTGTAATCAATACCGGGTTGTTGACTAAACCCTTGAGCTACAAGTCTTCCCTTGTACTTTTCAATGTCACCATTTGCATTCAACTTAGTCTTATAAATCCACTTAACACCAATGCTCTTCTTACCTTCAGGTAAATTGAAAAGATCCCAGGTGTTATTTCTTTCAATCTAATCAATCTCCTCATCTATTTCTTTTATCCAAACATCCTCTTTAGTAGCTTCATTAAAACTTACAGGATCACACGCCATTAATGCAAAATTTGAAATCTGATCTAGTTCTTCATTATGATCATATAATTCTCTTAAGATTCTAGTCTTCTAACCTTTAAATATGTTTTTCAATGAAGTTAAAGTAGGATTCGATTCACTACTTACCTGTGAATTTGTTTGTTGTCCGCCATGTCCAGATGGCTCACCACGCTCATGAGTTCTTGGTGTTCTAAATTGAGATTGGATGAAATATGGTGCTTCCCTTGCAAGACTTATTTCTACAGGCGTATGTGCATGTGGAACCAATTGTCCACCTCCTTCATCCTACTCATTTCCATCATCATCTTCACGGGGTAACACAACTCCCTCTGAAACTGATTTATCAATACTTCCATCCCAAGCTTCCTCTTCTTTAAATTGAACATCTCTGTTGATTACATATTTATTGGTGATGGGATTGTAGAGTCTATATTCCCTATACTCTTCACTATATCCAACAAAGATACATCTTTCTCTTCTATCATCCAACTTCCTCCTCATTTCTGCAGGTACATGCACAAATGAAACACATCCACAAATTCTAAAATGAGAAACATTGCAAGGCTTACCATCCCAGGATTCCTCAGGTACACGATCCCTCACGGTATTGGTCAGAATTCTATTCAAGATAAAAACAAAGCAAAGAACCACATCTCCCCAATATTCATTTGAAATATTGTTGTCTTTCAACATGCTTCGAGCCATATCCATGATGATATGATTCTTCCTTTCAGCCACTCCATTCTACTGTGGAGTATATCGAGCAGTAAACTTCCTTTTAATTCCATGAAGATCAAAAAATTCAATAAATTCATTAAGTTTGTATTCGCCTCCTTTGTCACACCTTAAGATTTTAATGGTTTGACCACTCTCATTCTAAACCATAGACTTAAACTTCTTAAAAACATCAAAGGCTTCAGATTTCTGCTTCAACAAATACAACCAAGTCTTCCTATTGAAATCATCAATGAAATTCATAAAATAAACACAGCCAGTTAAATAAGGTGTTTGCATAGGTCCACATAAATATGTGGAAAATTTTCAATGGAGCTTTTTCTCTGTAGGAAACACCTGAAACAAATTTCTCTCTGTGATGTTTTCCAAGTATGTAGCTCTCACAAGAGCTTGCAGGTTGCTGAATACAAGGTAACCCATTTACCAATTGCTTCTTCTGTAACAGATCTAAGCCACCAAAATGTAAATGACCATATCTCAAATTCCATAACCAAGATTCACCTAAATTTCCATCTTTATAAACATTCAAAGAACCACTCAAATCATTTCTCATAACAAGTGGAAACATTCTATTCTTGGTCATCTCTACTTTTGCAATCAACTATTTGTTGGGAAATTTATCATAGATTGTACATACCTTGTTCTTGAACAACACTCTATACGTTTTCTCCATCTATTGTACAACACTAATAAGATTTCATTTTAGACTAGGCACAAAATAAACATCATCAATATTTCTTTTCTGATTATCCTTAGTGTAAACTAGAACTACACCTTTACCATTAACTGTAACCTTACAGTCATTTCCTAGTTTTACTTCAGACTGAATACTATTGTCAATAAATGAAAATAAATCCTTATTATGAGTCATGTGGTTACTGCAACCACTATCCAAAAACCAAATATCATTTGCACTTTCCTGAGTGACATTACAGGTCAAAAACATAGGATTCTGATGATCCTCAAATTCATTTGTAATATGTGCAGACTACTTTCCAGCATCTGCCTGTTTCTTCCAACATTTGTTAGCAAAATGCCCAAACTTCTTACAATAATAACATTGTACTTTAGTTTTATCATACCTCTGACTTTCTTTCTACCAGGGTTTGTTGTTGCTGCTCCCTCTTAAATTAGGAGGATTCTGTTGGGACTTTTGCTCAGACTCTGATTCAGCTCTGTTGTCCCTTCGACCAGAAAATCGGCCTCCTCTACCATGAGTATGAAACCTTTCTCTGCCTCTGCCTATGGTAACATGCAGTTGGGATTTGAAAGCATGCTCCAATGATCCTTCTTCATATCTAGATATCCTAGATTCATGAACAACAAGGGAACCAATTAACTCATCAATTTGCATTTGAATTAAATCCTTAAATTCCTCTATGGGTACAAAAACGGGTTCAAACTTCTTGGGTGAACTTCTCAACACTTTCTCACTAACTCTCTTATTCTCAATATCATCTCCATATTGCCTAAGTTGGTTCACAACACTAATTAATTGAGTTATGAAAGTATCAACACTTTCATTATCCTTCATCTTCATATTTTCGAAATCCCTTCTCAAGTTCTACAACTTGACTATCTTCACCTTGGACACACCTTGATAACAGGTTTCAAGAATGTCTCAAGCCATATTCGAAGATGCAGCACGAGAAATATTCATTAAAATGGATTCTTTTAATACTTGTTGGATTAATCCAAGAGCCTTGTTATCCTTCTTCCTGTTTTCCTTCAACAAAACACGGTCAACATTAGGGAGAGCCAATTCTAATTCTACATCAGCTAGCTCAGCATAACCATCAATAACATAGGTCCATAAATCCTGAGAACGTAAAATCGTCCTCATTCGAATATACCAAAAGTCATATGACTTATCACTCAGAACAAGAACCTGAAACTGAGAAGAATTACTACCAGACGCAACCATTTATATAAAATTTGAAAGGAATTAAATAAACTTTCATGCAGAAAAATAAGAGAAAAAAAATTGGCACCAATAGGAATAATCTTCAATGAACTAAGCAATAGAAGAATAGACTACTTGCTTTGATACGAAATGTGAAAAACCGGAGTTCAATCGGGTTCAGTATTCGGCAATTACAAATTCCATACACCAAAAACAAAACACCATATGAATTGTCGAATCACGAAATGTGAATATAGTGTGTGCCCAGCAGTTCGGGGTTTTAGGGTTTAGAAACACCCAGTGTAAAAAGAAAAATGCAACAACTAATCCCGAATCGCGAAATGGGTTTGGGCCCACTACTTCAGGTTCAGAGTTTTTGAAAGTAAAGAACTCGACGCACCTTTTAACAAATAAACTCCGAACTGTGAAAAACCTCGAATCGTTATGTTTAAAATTAATCTCAAACTAGGTTCACAAATGGAAGAACCAAGTAATTATTGTGTTTGTTCAAAAAACGAATTTGATCAAGAAAATAAAACAAGTTTACAAACTCAATGAAGAACAAAATATAAACGAAGAAAATACGTCCGAATGCACACTAGCAACTTCATTTCAAAATGTAATCCTTCTCCAATGTCTCTAATTACAATTCATTTTCCATTTATACAAAAACTAGCATTAATTCCCTAATTCAAAAACTGCCCCTTCGATCTTAGAAAATATTTAATTGAAGTAGTGGTGGTGTCTTGTGGCTTGCAAAGGTTAAGGCGACTGCCTCTAACAAATCCACTGATGGTGTCTCGAGTCTTGAAATGTTAAGCCACCAATTTATTGTTTGCACAAAGGCGGTGAAATGATTACATTTCGACAATTTTAAATGTCCGATACATTTGTGTAGTATATTGGATTGTGCATTAGATGTACAAAATTCTATTACATTAGCGTGTAAAGAAACAAGAAATTTTAAGCTTTATTTTATATTCGGAGGCCAAATAAAATACACTATTTGATGGTGAAGATACAAGAAATCTGTATCGTGCATACCAAAATTTGTTTTTGTTAAAGAATACGAAAGATATGCAACCAGTAGAAGGAACAAATTTAAAGCATTAATTATGCAGTTCTTTGTGTATTATTTACCTCATTCCACTGAGCTTTCTATGAAAAATAATAGGATGAGTGTCCAACAATATTTACAAAGAAAATAATAGTAAAACTCCTACTTTGACCTGTCGAGTTATACTGTTTTTAATATCCCCTTTATGAGAACTGCTCACAATTACCCAACATTTGAACTCTATATTTAAAAGACACTACTGATATATGCATTTGAAATTACCTCATAGCCAACTAAGACATTTCATATGGGAAATAGGAAATTTTCAGTAACACCAACACACAAACCCATATTATAAAGGGAAGCATCATTCTGTAAAGAAGGGATGCACTTCAAAATCCAAACAAAACCTTTATCAAGAATTCCCATTCAATACTAATAGCCACAGTAAATCATAAAAAACGCTTTATACCAGTCCAAAATCCATGGCCTTTATCCTTGTATACATTTATTAGTCTAGAAAAGATATATCTTTAGTGGTTGTTTGTATTGGAGTACCAGATTCCTCTTTAAAAAAAAATGTTCTAACCCAACCAAATTTGCCACCGGACAAGTTTTGGTAGTTGCTCCCATATTTTCATAAAACCTAACATAGATTTCAGTATAGAATTAGTGTTTCCTAACTCTGCATATGATTCTGTGATCTGGATTTTATGAGCACAGTTAAATGAATACAGATTGTTATCAAAATATGATGCTTAACACAGAATAACAGATATACAATGGAAATAAGCTAAAATTGTTAAATGTACTGGAAAACAATCTTGCTAGAATGGTGGCGGCTTATCTCTCATAAGAGATGTGACGGTTGCAATATGATTATTACGAGGAGGCTCTCAAGAAATTTTTATAATAAACAAGAATGTAAAAATCCCTAGACATCCAAAAACCTAACCCTAGGAGATGAAGCGCCAAAAGTCATGTGGGCCCTATTTCAGTAAGTTAGTACATCAACTTCTCGGTGTCGTAACTTTTGAATACGATCTTCATTTTAGGCATGCAATATACCATTGGAAAGGTATATCTGAGGACACACGTTGATTGTGTTGAACCATAAAAACGTTGTTTAGGGACTCAAATTGCCCCAGAAGTCACGGACCGAAAACTAGGAAAAAAACTGTCGAACTAGAAAACTGTCAAAATGAGCCAGTTGGAATAGGTGGGAGGCCACCGAAATCCATCTAGATCAATCCTCCCCTCTTAAGAATAAATGGTCTCCATTTCATTGATTTCCCCCATTATATGAGAAAATTTATGTTGAATTTATCCTCGGGTGAGCCACTTGCCTTGGTTGAGGAGTTTCCCTGCTTTGATAACTCGATAAAGCTAGATCGTTTGCTAGCGAGTGCCCTAGACCTGTTTTTCCACAATCTGATCATTGGATGTATGTTTTATGTAGTCTGGGTTGAGATTTGTTGGTTTTAGTTGTTCTACTATCTCTAAGGTGTCCAATAATGGTGGGAAATAAGGTCGAAGGAGATCCATGTTGAACACTGGGTGTAGGCCAAGGAAAGGAGGAGTGTTGAGCTCAAAATAATTATCACACATATATTTAGTGATGGTGTGAGACCCATAATGAAGTGGGAAAATCTTTCAATGGGGTCCAGTAACCTGTTATTTTTGTAGAATTGCTTGTACTTGTCATTGGACTTATGTAGGACATCTTGAATCTATTGGTGGATGGGATGGATCCGCTCAATGAACTGGGTGGCTTTGTTAGCTTCAGTTGGAGAAGGAGATGAGTCGACTTAGGTGACTGGAAGGGGTATTGCAACATCTATGGGACCCAATGGTTGGAATCCCAACCCCAGTTGAAAGGGGTTGTGTCCAGTTAAGGTATGCAAGACTTGGTTGTAACTATGTTGGACATAGGGAAGACTCTCATCCCATGTGCAAGGTTTCTTGGAATTATACATGCGCAATATATGCACAATCATTCGATTTACACCCTCAGTTTGGCCATATGTCTAGGGGTGGAAGGTCATCGATTTGTTGAGCTTGGTGTCTAGCAATGACTAGAGGCTCAACCAGAATGTGTTGAGAAATCAACTGTCCCGATATGAGACAATGGTTTGTGGGATTCCAAAATGTACCCAGACTCATTCAAAGAAGAGCTTGACAGTGGCATCTTTTTTGATGTTCTTCTTGCAGGTGGCTAGACTCACCATCTTAGAAAAGAAATCAACAACCACAAAAACACAGTCATTGACCCACTTGGTGGATGGGAGGCCTGACATGTATTCCATGGAGATGGATCCTCATGGTATGTTAGAAGTAGGAAGAGGGGTGTACAGGCCTTGTTTCTTAGTGGTCGATTTGGAAATAGTGTAGATAGTGTAGAATCTGATATACTTGCTGACCTCCTATCGAAGTTTTGGCCAGTAGAAATTTTTCTGCAGCATTGCCATTGTCTTTTCAACGTTGAAGTGTCCTTCCACCCGACTATAGTGGGCTTCCTAGATCAACTTCACTTGCTCACCTGATGGAACACATATATGGCCCAGACGACACAACAATCCATTCTAAAGATGAAAATTAGCGGCAATTGTGTTTTCTCCCAACATTTGGTAGGTGGTGGTGAGGTTCGAGTCTATCGTATAGAATTGGGGCCATCCAGAGGTCTCATGGACGCAAGAGTCTAGCACCATGGTTAGTGTCACGACTAGTGATCTGTTGAGGCAATCAACGACATGGTTTGTGCTTCTTGTTTTATACTTATTGTTGAGGTGGAATTACTACAAGTATGTGGACCACTTTTGATGGTGGTAATTCTACAATTTTCCTTGTGTTTTCATGAAATGCAGTGGCCTATGATCAGTGTGGATGATTGTCTCCTTCCCAATAATGTAATGCTTGCATTGGCGACAGACTTGAATAATGGAGTACATTTTTTTTTTGTAAGTAGGGTACTTAGGGACAACATCTGATAGTGTCTCACTATGATAGGCCATGGGGTAGTTGTACTGAGTGAGAATGATGCCCACAACATAGGTTGAAGCATATGTCTCGATCTCAAAGGGCTGCTACAGGTCTGGTAGTGAAAGTACTGGGGTTAAGCATCATTGTTTATTCAAATCATCAAATGCTTGTTGTTGGGACCGACGCCACACACATATTTCCTTACCACCACCCTTGGTTTCTTGGATGAGGGCCCATGCAATATGGGAGAATCCCAACATGAACTTGTGGTAGAAATTGGCAATGCCCAAGAAGCTTTGAAGCTCAATGAATGTGGTTGGGGCTAGCTAGTCATGGATGACTTGTTTATTGGTTGGATCCACATGTACAACATGATGATCAATGATGTAGCCTAGGTAATGGACCATGCCCATGTCGAAGGAGCATTTTTCCAAGTTCACGTATAGCTTGTACTACCGCAGGGTGTGCAGAACCTACTCAATATGATACAAGTGTTATGCCCAAGTCTTGTTGTAAATGAGAATGTCATCCAGATACACCACTACAAAATAATTGGTGAATGGTCGCAGGATATCATCCATTATCCTCATGAACATGGTTGGAGGATTTTTCAAGCCAAAGGGCATGACCAACCATTTGAAAAGACCTTCCTTTGAATTTAAGGAAGTCTTCCATACATATGTCTATTCTATCAGGATCTGGTGGTATCCAGACTTTAGATCAATCTTACTGAAGTATTTGTCTCCGGTGAGATGATCAAGGAAGTCGTCGATTCAAGGAATCAGGTATCAGTTTCTGACTGTGATTTTATTCAGAGCCCAATAATCAATGCAGAGTCACTAGGTTCCATCTTTCTTCTGTACCATCATGATTGGGCTCCCGCAAGGTGATGAGATGGGATAGATGTGCCCCTTGTGGAGCAGTTCTTGGATTTGTCACTTAATCTCCTCATTCTCTAACAGAAAGCAGCAGTAGACTGGCCCATTGGGCAGCGGTGCATTAGGGGGTAGATCGATGGGGTTCTTGACCTAACAGTGGAGAGGTACCCCAATATGTGAGGAGAATATATCTAAGTATGCTTCCACAACCTTATCCACTTAATTTTGTTGTGTGGAGAGGTCGGCCATAGATACCCTGGATGTCGCTATGATTGTTCACTCATTCTGAGAGAAAATCAAGAAGAAGACAAACTTCCCCATCTGAGACATGACCTTCCTACATTGCTTTGCAGAGATTAAGGAAATATCACTAGGTGGGACTTCCTCCGGTATCCTGTACAATTTATTTTTGAAAGTAATAATAACATTGTGAGGCCTAGACTCATATACAACCTGGTGTTTCCATAAATATGGTTGACCTAAAATAACATTAAAAACTTTGAGAGGGGAAAAATCACACAATACCTCTTCTTTGAAGGGCTTGAAGCCATATGACAGGTGGCATTGTTGGCTAACGTGGATGTCGCTTCCTTGGAAAAACCATCAGATGGTGTAGGCTTGTGGGTGTGGTGTTGTTGGCAGGGTGAGTCACTTGACAACCTCTATTGATATGAGGTTTTTTTGGATACTACTATCATCGATGAAGTCCAGCAAGGTACCCTTCATCCACATATGTGAATGAAAAAGGTGTTTAACTTCCTCTAACTTGTCTGGTTCACCAAGATAGAGGTTGGTGGTAGCAATGGTAGAACTGGGTTCTGCATCAATGATCTATCTCCCCCTTTCTAGTTCTGACTCAATGTCGAAACTCACATCTGATTCAGAGGATTTCACCTCAGCCACCAATGAATTCTTTGAGAAATAGTCAATAGTGTTATGCCAAGGGATCTTATGGAAGTTGCACCAGTTCTCGATATCTTTCTTTGTATTTTCGGTGTCCTTATTTTCTTGCAGCCTGAACTGATTGTCCTCACGCGGTCTATTTTTAATCTGTCCTTTGTTCTGTGAGTTGGGGTCGCCCTTTCATGAATTTTTCTACGAGGGGTTCCCAAGCCCAAATTTTCATTTCATTTGTTTGAGCCTCTACTCGATTTTGACGACATATCAATAGGGTGCACCCAAGGATGAGATGTATAGAAAATGCATTTTGTCTTGGATTTATCTATGCATACCTCCATGATAATTGAGCACCAGATGTCAGTGAGAATCTTTGATACCCATCTTGGTATGCAAGGTATGGAATATATTTGTGAACTCGGGCACTGCTTGGTCTCTTTCCTGCTGCAGTGTGGTCCATTTTGTATACAGGTCGTCATAACTTCCAACAGGGTAGTATTGTTCCTTAATAACAACCCCGAGGGACTCCCAAGTGACCCTGACTGTAAATATTGAGGGTTCCTCTGTTTCCTTCTTCTCACAGAAAGTTTACCACCAATCTTTGACATGGGGAATAACTTTGAGGAGCGCAAAAGTAATCTTTTATTTATTCGAAAATTTATGCATAGAGAAATACCCTTCTAGTAAATTCAACCATTTGTCTACAACATTTGTGTCTATATAACCTTCAAATATATGAATATCGAAGTTTATTTGTACCTTGAAGGGGGAAATGCCTCCATTTGATGAAGATGCGTCACTTGTTGGTAGTCGTTGAAGGATTTATGCAAAATTATCCATCATCTCGTTCCTATGTTACGTTAGGGATTCCTCGAGAAACATTTTGAAGGGATATCCTGTATGGTCATATTTATTTTCTCTGTCCATGAGAGGTCACTTGGGTGTGTGAGATATTTTTTCTTCAAGAGAAACAAGCTCAAGACCCAATTCTTTGTACCCTGACCTCGTTGGGGACATGCATTAAGAATGACAAGGAGTAGACCACTCTGATACCACTAATCTATATTTTATGGGTAGAAATAAATGAATACATATTATTATCAAAATATTCTTAACATAGAATAACATATATACATTAAAATTGGTTTATATTCAATAAGGAAATAAATTGAAACTGTAAAATGCAGCGAAAAACAAGATTGCTAGAATGGTGGTTGTTTATTTCTAAGAAGATATGTGATGGCTACGCACATTCGCAAGAAGATGATTACAATGTGGATCTCAAGTCCTTTTTACAATAAACAAGAATTTCAAAAATCCTAGACATCCAAAAACCTAACCCTAGCAGATGAAACGCCAAAAGTCACGTGGGCCCCATTTGGGTAAGTTAGTACATCAACTTCTTGGGGTCGTAACTTTTACATACGATCTTTGTTTTAGGTGCACGATAGCCCGTTGGAAAGGTATATATGAGGACTACACATTTTTATTTCATATATCCCTAAAAACGTTGTTTAGGGCCTCAAAATAACCTGGGGAGTCAGGGACCCAAAAACTAGGAAAAAAACTGTCGAACTCAAAAACTGCAAAAATGAGCCAGTTGGAATAGTTGGGAGGCCACCGATATCTATATGGATAATTCCCTTAAGTGCATGATCCAAAACCTCCTTATAATAATTATGATCAACGTATAAGTAATTTATGGATTCCTTGGGCATGCTACACAGAGCACACCATGATGGGCATGGTATTTCCTTTTTCTCACGGTTCTTTGGACTAAGGATTTTTCCATGAAATACCATCCCATTAAAAATAATTATTTTGGGAATACCATGACTACACATTTTCTTTCACATTAGATCCTGAGGTTGAAGAAAACTCTACCTATGAAATATATCTAGCGTTCATCGAGTAGAATGAATTCACCCATCCTCATTTGTCTTTCTCTAATTTATTCCTAGGGACGCATCTAAACAAGTCTTCAATGAAATTTAGAAGTTGATTTTCCAAATGGGTTGGAGGTGCTCCAATATTATTTCCTACCAAACTTCTGGTTTTCTCATCCCATGTTGATATGTCATACAATGTATTCAGATTTTTCATTTCCATCCACTGATTTAATGGATCCAAGTCTCTCTTTGAGAAAGATTCAAGTTCCCAAAAATGCTATCCTCCCAAATCATTATTCTCTTTTATTCCCCGAAATCCATGTGAGATGTTATAAAACAATATATTTTGAAATGGAGAACCCCTTATTTCTTTTACATGGTATTCCATGCATCTCAATATTGCTCCTCTAAAATACTTTTTCCAGAGGAATTTCTTCCACCATTCAAGCCACTGTATTATTAACTTCCACAACATTTTTTCCTCCATCGCTACGTTCATTAGAGTAGGGTCTCTTATTCCAATACCTTTGTAGTCCCTGGAGTTTCTTATCAAACTCCAATTGACAAGGTGGAGTTTTTTCTCGTTAGTCTTTTCTGCTTTCCATAAAAAAATCCTAATTTGCATTGAGATCTGATTCATGATACATTGGATTGCCAATAAATCCAATACATAGGTATTTCCTAATTTCTTGATTGATCCATTGGGAACCACATTGGGAAAAGTTTGTAATGAATTTTTCCAGAATGTGATTCCAAACCTGTGAGGATGCATTTTTCAAGGAAGTGGAGATGTCCAAATATCTTAAAGTTGTCCATTTTTCTGCCAATGGGAACTAGAAAATTCTGGCTATAGTATGTAGCTTCATTACACTATTGTTCCATTTGAATATTTGTCACTTCCTTTAATTCAAGGAAACCCCTGCGACATCCAAGAAAGCATCCATAATTTTGTTGAACCTTGTGGCTATAACTGTAGAGGATCCTCCCATTAAGAGCATATCGCCCACGAGAGTGATTGATATTTTTGAGTCCTCCAACTATCAACATTTATAGGAGGTTCCCAAACAATATTACAGGTCTACTTATCAATCACATAACAATTTTTTTTTCATTGAGGGTTTGTTTTGCATTGTTTGTGGAAACCCATGGTCACAAGCTTGTAGTCAACAAGACTCCGAGGATTTCTCTGACTATAAAATGTTTCAAGAAACACCTAATTGTTAAGTGCTTGATGAAATGTTTTTTCACCATTCTTTGTATTTCCCTTCTGATTACATAGTAGCATTCCATATTATCTTTACGCTTATTTCCTAGAACATTTTATGCTTGTGGGTAAATTCTAAAAATTTGGTAGTATTTAAAGAAGAAAATCGAGAAATTATAATGGATTGTTGTTCCTCATCAACATTTTCTACAAATAAAAACATATTGATGACCGAGGACCAAACTCTGTCCACTCTAATGGTAAATATTCAACCCTACTTTTGGTAATATTATGATGTGTAGCAATGGTTGGTTTTGAGGTTCCTTCTTAGTTCAACTTTCTCGATCTCGATTGGTAGCTAAACCATGAAATTATTCTCATCCTATTCTATTTGCACCACCATGGGAAACTAAAATAAAATTTCTTCTATCCTAAAATTTTCCATCCACAAGATCCCAAATATTTTATTCTTCTACATTTCACTACATTGTTATCTAACATGGAACACTTCTCCTTGGGAACACGAGCATATGCCTTCGAAAAACAAAATGATCAAATGAGGAATTCTTAACCATCCATACCTCCATAGGGGTCCTATCCACAAGAGTCAATGTGGGAGACCTATTAATCAAGCAACATGCATTCAAAATTTATTATACCTAGAATGTTTTCTCTAATCTAGCTCCAATAAGCATACTCCTAGATCTCTCCATCAACGTTCCATTATTTCATTCTACAAATCCATTCTGCTAAGGGGTATATGGATTTTTCTTATGTTTTCCAATTACTTTCTTCTTAAAAAACTCATCAATATATACAAAACCAAACTCACTACCATTATGAGTCCCCAACACCATAATATTCCTACCAATTTAATTTTCCAAGAGAGCTTTAAGCTCCTTAAATCAACTAAAAACCTAGCATTTAGTTCTAGGAAAATATAACAATTTCATTATGCAATAATCATAAATCAATAACACATAATACAAAGCCTTAGAAATAGAATGAACTTTAATTGGACCAAATACATCAAAATTAATTAGGTCCAACAACCTAGAAGATTTGTGAAAACTAGAATAAAATTGAACATTGTTTTGTTTTCCATATATGAAATTCTCACATAAATCAAACTCAAGAGTACAATCATTCAATCCATTGACAACATTTTTGTTTATCAAGGCACATAGGCCCTTCTCACCTATATGGCCCAATATTTGGTGTCATAGCATTGTCTTCTCTATAGGTAACTTTACTTATGAAGAAAGAGATTCTTTAGGATGTTTTGAATATGAAGGTGTAGCTCCTATAGATCTCTCTATTACAAAAATTAAATAAATATTACACTCAATAGTGCATGCATCAATCTAGGACAAAGTTCTCTGATGTATATCCTTAGTGAGTACCATAACTCCTTGGACCATCTTTCACACTTTCAGAGATAAAACAACATACACACCTGCATCATTAACTCTGCTTGTTGATAGTAGATTCATGCTAAACCTAAATTCACAAAAATCCATTGATCCCATTTAATATACCATTAAGGAATCTTCTCAAGACTCTACCATGACCAAAAATGCTAAGAGGAAGGTTATCACCAAGGTATATAGTCCCACCATTATTTTTCTCATACATTGAAAACAAGTGTTGATGGGAATTCATATGGAAGGAACCTCCATAGTCTATCACCCATGTACTATGGCTTGCACAAGTTGTGAAAGATGCAACAAAGGCATATCCACCATCCTCTTGAGAATATTTTTTAGACTTATCATCAAAATCATTTGTTTTCTTCTTATTCCTCGTCTTCTCTTCCGTTTAATCCCTTCTAAATGCTCAATCCGATATGGATTATATTGAGAATGAAATGAAGGAAGAGATATAAAAATGAAACAAACATAGATATTGCAAGAAACACAGTAATACAATTAACTCATATTCTATCAATTAATGGAATAAAAAATATTGTAAAATGCAAACCATACAAACTAGCTAGAATGGTGGTATCTTATCACTTAAGAGAGAGATGTGTCAATTATGCTCATTCGCACGAAGTTGATTACAAATAGGTCAAAATTGTATTTTAACATAAATAATCAATGAGAAAACCCTAAAAATCCAAAAACCTAACCCTAGAAGATGAAATTACAGAAGGTTTGTGGGCCCTAATGTGGTTAGTTGATACATAAACTTCTCGGGGGAATTACTTTTGCATACGATATCTATTTGGGGCGCTTGATATCATGTTGGAAAGGTCTAGTCAGAAGTACACATTTCAAAAATCCCAATACATACCCGCGACATCTACTGGGCGTTGCCATGTCAAAAAAAAATCGTTTAGGGCCTCAAAACGACCCTAGAAGTTTGGGACACAATAAATTTTTGAAAAAATGCCAACATGTGTAACCATTCTGAATTAGTGGAAGATGTGAGTGGCCACCAATATCCATATGGATCATCCCTCTCCCATTAGGAATCAATGGTCCCCATTTCATTAAGTTCATCCATGATCCAAGTGGATATTTGTGGCCACCCACCTATTCCAACTTCCAACTGGCTCATCTTGATAGTTTTCAGTTCGTCACCTTTCTCTGTAATGAGGAAATTTATTTGTGATTGTGGATTATGCGCTTATGGGGATGTCCTGAATCCCTACACAACATCCAAGCAGATATTGGTGGTTGTCCAACTATTCGAACTAACTTATTTTGGAAGTTTTCATGTCAGTACATCTTTCTGTACTTTCAGGGCCGTTTTGAGGCTCTAAACAGTGTTGTCTTGGTTTTCCACAATCAAACTATAAACATATTCAGAGTTTGATGGAATAATGCATACTTCTCAAAAATACCTTTCCAGTGGGGTATCACACACCTAAAACGAATATCAAATGAAAAAAATTTGACCTCGAGAGGTTGATGTACTAACTTACCCCAATGGGGCCCACATGACTTTTGGTGCTTCATCTCCTAGGGTTATTTTTTTGGATGTCTATGGTTTTTACATTCATGTTTATCATAAAATGGCCTTCAGAGCCACATTGCAATCATGTTCTTACGAATGCACATAGCCCTCACATATCATCTCAGAGATAAAGCTGGCACCATTCTAGTGAGTCTTGCACTCTATATTTTTACAGTCTCTATACATTTATTTCATTAATATAAATCATGTATTGTTGCATTTGCCTCTTTATGGAAATTTTTATGTGTATTTCATTGTAATATATCTGCTTTAATTTTGTTCTGAAAATAATCTAGATCAGTGGTATCATAGCAGGTTGCTCTTGATCGCTTTTGAGTGCATGTCCTCGAC
>SNQJ01S0091927.1:32621-47818 GCA_010110895.2 Picea sitchensis | reverse complement strand
GGTAGAAGACAGGAATGACTCATCCCCTCCCTTCTACACTTCCTTGAACATACATGACAAGGTACTGCACAACTGCTTGATGGATTTAGGGGCTTCTCACAACCTCATGCCCAAATTTGTCATGAAAGAACTAGGACTAGAAGTCACCCGAGCCTATCATGACCTCTATTCCTTTGACTCCAGGAAAGTTCAGTGTCTAAGAGTTATCAAAGACATGGTCGTGACCTTGTTTCAGTTGCCCATGAAAAGTGTGGTCATGGATATTGTAGTGGTCGATGTTCCCCCCAAGTTCGGTATGTTGTTATCAAGATCTTGGATAAAAAGATTGGGGGGAACCTTGTAGGTGGACCTCACATATGCTACTATCCCATTGTTTGGAGGAGAACATAGGAGGCTATATAGGGAAGCCCAACTAGCCTATATAATTAGTGATGAAGCCAATCCTACCAACCATCCCATTTTCGCTTTGGACACTGATTTAGGTTCCAGTTTACTGCAAATCACTCATGCTCCCGAGCCTCCTCTTGAACTCAGACAATATCCCACCTCTCCTCGTGAACTTCCTCCTTCCATCACCCCCATTTGGAAAATGTTTTTTGATGGAGCCTGTTCCAGGGAAGGTGTTGGTGCTGGGGTGTTTTTTGTGTCCCCTTCCCAGGAAACCATGTCCCTGTCATATAAGCTGGAGTTTGATACCACCAACAATGTGGAAGAATATGAAGCCCTTGTTCTAGGATTGAAAGCTGCAAGGGAAATGGGAATTCAGAAAGTAGCAGTGTTTGGAGATGCAGAATTGGTGGTCCAACAGATCAGAAACACTTATCAGGCAAAGCACCCTCGACTTAGAAATTACAAAAATGAAGTATGGTACCTAATTGACAATTTCTTCTCAGCCTTCAACATCTCGTTTATTCCAAGGGAGGATAATGTTGTGGCCGATTCTTTAGCTTTTTCAGCTAGCCAGTTCAAGGTTCCTCCACCGCCTATGGTCAACTCCGATGTTGAAATAAAATATAGGCCCTCTGTACCGAACAATGTCAATCATTGGAAGGTATTCGAAGATGATCTGGAAATCGAAAGATTTCTCCAATCGGTTGATGAATTTTCTGCATTGTACATTGATCAGGATCCTGACACAGAAGGTGACTCTCACCCTAAGGTGTTTTTAAATAAAATTTCTAACCACCAGATTATTTAGCTACCTAGCAATCACATTCTGAGGGGACGTATTCCTTTAGAAAGATTGTTCGATGGGAATGATGTGGCAGTAAAGGGTAGGGTTTCAGATGAAAATGCTGATACAGCCGAGTGCAACATTGGCACATAGGAGGAGCCTAAATTTGTCAAGCTGTCAAGGAGTTTGACCATAGAGCAAAGGGTTGAATATACTGAGTTGCTGAGAGAATTTGTTGATGTGTTTGCATGGACCTACGAAGACCTCAAGACGTACGACACATCTGTCATTGAACACAAGATCCCATTGAAGGAAGATGCTAGGCCGTTCAGGCAGAAGCTAAGACAAATAAATCCCATGTTGCTGCCTGTCATGGAGAAAGAAGTAAATAAATTATTAGAGGCCCAGATCATCGTCCCCCTGAGATATTCCGAATGGGTGGCCAATTTGGTTCCGCTAAGGAAGAAGAGTGGAGAAATCAGGCTCTGTGTCGACTTCAGGAGCCTGAACAGGAGCTCAAAGAAAGACAATTATCCCCTGCCCAACATGGAGTACATATTGCAGAGGGTAACTGGTGCATCTAGGATTTCCATGATCGATGGTTTTTCTGGTTATAATCAGATATCGGTCATGCCTGAAGACAGAGAAAAGACAACCTTCACCACCCCTTGGGGCACATTCATGTATGCCAAAATGCCATTTGGACTGATGAATGCAGGAGCAACATTTGAGCGAGCCATGGACATAGCCTTCATCGGAGAGAAAGATAGGTTTGTGGTGATTTATCTGGATGACATAACAGTCTTCTCAAGGTTGGATAAAGAGCACTGCTGTCACCTGAGAAAAGTTTTCTCAAAATGTCGAAGGTTCGACCTTTCTCTAAACCCCATGAAGTCTTTATTTTCTATGGAGGAGGGGAAGTTATTAGGCCATATAGTATCAGCAGAAGGAGTGAGGATTGATCCTAGCAGAGTGGAGGCAATTCAGACCTTGTCACTTCCCAGATCTAAAAAGGAAGTTCAGGCCTTTTTGGGGAAGATTAATTTTCTGAGGAGATTCGTCGCGGATTTCGCTAAGCTGGTGAAACACATCACAACCATGCTCAAGAAGGGAAATGAAGTGAAATGGACCGCTGAACCCAGGGAATCTTTTGTCCAGATAAAAAGAGCATTGACCGAGGCACCTGTGCTGATCAGTCCTGACTATTCCAAAGATTTCCTTATCTTCTCTTTCACTTCTTTTGCTACAGTGGCGGCGATCTTGTTGCAGAGAAATGAGGAGGGGCGAGAGCAGCCCATTGCCTTCTTTAGCAAGGTGTTAAGAGATGTAGAGGTCAGGTATGAAATCATGGAGAAACAGGCCTATGCCTTAGTAAAAGATCTCAAATCTTTCAGGGTCTATGTCCTGCACTCAAAGGTGATTGCATACATTCCTTCAGCCTCTTTGAAGGACATCCTTGTACAACCCGACATTGACGGGAAGAGGAGTAAATGGATTTCCAAGATCCTGGAATTTGACCTGGAAATAAGGCCCACCAAATTGATCAAAGGTCAAGGCTTAGACAAGTTGCTGGCTGAATCCAATTGCCAAGCTTTGGGGGTAAGTTTTATCAACGAATGCTCAGGAATTCAGCAGGGTCAGCTGTCTGAAATAGACCCTCAAATAGAGCCCCCATTGGCTCGATGTCCTTGGTATAAGGATGTCATATACTTTCTGTAGGAGTTGCGGCCCCCAGATGGCCTGCGAAGAAACAAAGCAAGAGCTATGAAGCTTAGGGCAGTTAGGTACTGCCTTATTGATCAAATTTTATACTAGAAAGACCCCCTGGGGGTGATTTTAAAATGCATGGATCCACAAGAGGCCGACAGAATCATGATTGAATTTCACAGCGGCCTATGCGGAGGGCACCACTTCTGGAAGACCATGGCTCACAAAATTCTCAGAGCTGGGTACTACTGGCCCACCTTGTTCACTGATGTCCATAGAGAAGTCAGAGCCTGTATCCCATGCCAAATATTTTCAGGAAAGAAGTAGCTCAAGTCTCTGCCTTTACAGCCTGTAGTTGTTTCGGGACCTTTCTAGTAATGGGGATAGATTTTATTGGAGAAATCCACCCTGCTTCCAGTGGACAACACAGATGGATCCTGACTGCCACAGATTTCTTTACTAAGTGGATTGAAGCTATCCCCATCAAGAGTGCTTCCCACAAGGTAATCATTGGGTTCCTGGAAGACCTCGTCGTAAGGTTCAGCTGCCCAAGGAATATTGTTACTGATAACACAGCCTCTTTTAAGGCTGAGCAGTTAGTCAAGTTCTGTGAACAATTTGGGATCAAACTGGTTCACTCCACACCATACTATCCCCAGGGAAATGGTTTAGCAGAGTCCTCCAACAAAAGCCTAATAAGGATCATCAAAATATTACTGGAGGACAACAAAAGAGCTTGGAACTCGAAGCTGAAATTCACTCTATGGGCCGATCGGGTGACCACAAAGAGATCTATAGGCATCTCCTTTTTCCAGTTAGTTTAAGGAGTAGAAGCTATCTTCCCCTCTCAGTTGGCCATTCCCGTGGTGAAATTCTTCCAAGATTATCAAGAAGAGCCCAATGACATGATCAAAAGGATTCATCAACTCGTAGAAGTCCAGTAGGCCAGAGAGCAGGTAAGGGACAAAATTCAAAATCATCAGCAAAGGATCAAGCAGGTTTTCGATAAGAAGGCCAAGAAAGAAGAATTTTGGATAGGAGACCTGGTGCTGAAATGGGATGCTCCTAATCAAGAAAAGGGCAAGCACGACAAATTTGAAGCCCTATGGATTGGGACTTTCAGAATATTTGAATTTTTCTCAAATAACACATATCAGCTACAAGATTTGGAAGGCGAAGAAGTTTTCAACATCCAAGTAAATGGGCATTTTCTTAAAAAATGTCTTATCTGAGCCTTCGATGGATCCTGTATTCTGTAAATATTATCCTTTCTGTTCTTCGTTTGTTTTACTTTTATTGTTTCGGCTTAGTAAATGACTCCATAGACCAACAACAAGGCACTGGAACTACAAAATGAGTCCTTAGAGCATCACAGGGACGACTCTATCCCCCATGGAGCCTAATGTTAGCAACATTTCTTGTCTTCAACATTGGGATACACAGGTCTGCAGGTTGCACGAGGAGCACCCAAGCGCAGCGCATAAATTAAGTCCTTTTAGGACTTAAAATCAAGCGAGCGGACATTTCATTCTTTAGTGGAAAGGATTCAGCGACAGAGCAGAACAACGATTGATGTGTAATTGCAGATTAACCGAGTCATGTCAAGTATAATGCTAAAAGTTTTAAGGAAGTCAACGGTCAGAATCCTTCAGGAGGCACTCGCGAAGTTACGAGGGTCGTTGATCGCAAGCAGTTCAAGAGAAGTGTTATTTCTCGAGCTCGGGGTTCGTGAGTTCGAAGGGCGGACCATATCCCTTTGGTTGCCCGAGATCCCGAGTTACGAAAAGTGTCTGGAGGAGGTCAACCGTCGCTGACCATCACGTCTCGGGACTTCGCGAAGGGAGAATTCCAAAGTCTGATACCCCAACTCGCGAGGTCACGAGTAGCGAGAGGCGCTAGTACTTGGGCCCTAGCCAACGGTTACATGTGAAGAGCGCTGACCAGAAAGGGAGCCCTGCTCGTATCGCCTTCTCTGGAAGCGGGAGTTGAAGAAGAGGAACCAAGGGTCTCCGACTCACGAATCGCGAAATGAAAAGCACTTTTAATGATGGGCCCACAGTATCGCCGAAAGTGTTTCGGGTCGTCCGATCAAAAGAAGGGTACGTGATGCGCGATTAAGTTCTATCATCCCTTCACGCATTGCAACCTCAAAGAGTAAGGATCGACCTCCTCCCAGCCTCGAGGCACGAAGCACCGAAAGCACCCAAAGGTAGGCCCACAATATCAAGGAGCAGTCTCAGCCGTCCATCTAAAGGGGACACCTGGTGTGTGATTAGGCTCCCCGCCTTCTTGCTTATCGCAATTTTAGGAAGCAAGGACTATCTCCTTCTCATTTGAAAACGCCGAGGGCGCCTTGGGGATAAGCACATGGTCACAGCTCGTGGTCACTTGTGAAAGAAAAGAACTGCTCAGGAAGGGCCGAAGGCGTCATGTATGTTCACAGAAGGGATTACCGCGATCTCCAAGTGCCATTTGATCTGACCTCGGTCCTGGTTCTTGCTTAGAGTAAATGAAGGTGGGAAAGGGTGGTTGAAACCTCTCCTCATTCATTAAATGTGAGGAATGGAGGGTCTAGCAAGCGGACTGCTCAAGAGGGTCCTGTGTACCCATTTTTCCAGAAAATCCATGCCGGGTTCTCAACTAGCCGGAGGAGGTCTGCACACGGTAACTCGACATTTATTGGTTCATCTACTCCTCCCCTGCAAAGGCCATGCAAAGTTAATGAGACGTCTGACGGAGGACTTCCGCTCGAAGATTTATTGAAGAGACGCTATGCCTTGAAGGGAGAGCGTGCCTCTGTTGGGCAAATTTGCCCAAGTATATGTACTCAGTTCTTGGTATTTTTGAAGCTATCGATGGTAGAGCGAAGCTCCCGATTGTAAAGTTTTAACAGATATCTTAGCTCTGGTTATGCATCTGTATGTAAGATTTCTTGTTTAATTTCAGATAGTCTTTCTTTTCCCGTCTAAGTTTTCATCTTATACTAAGAGAGTTCATGACCGACTGATTCACACGAATTATGGCAATTATGTTGTGATAAACGATTTATTGTGGCACTATTGTTTTCTCTAGTTTTCTGCGTTTGAGCGTAAGAAGATCTTGCGTTTAGACGTCTTCTTCCACAGTCTGTTAGGAACCTGATGTTTATGACAGGCCTTTGCATCTCTTTGATACAAGTCTCCCCCCTACTCACCCTTACTACAAATCACTGTCTGAAGTTATCTAAGACCTCACTTGCCCATGCATGCCTAGCCTAGTTTTGGAGTTGGAACCACATCGTTTGAGTTAACCTCCATCTGATCACCCCGTTAAACAAATCGTGACATAAACTGATGGGCATCGGGCTCTGCTCTTGCTGCAATCCAGGGGTGAATTCCGACGCTAACACCAACCATGTGCATCTGCCAATATGCCAACCATGTGCATCTACCAATATGCAAACCATGTGTCATATCACTCATGATATGTCTCTAACATGAACCAAGTGTCATAACCATGTATCAAACAAATACCACTTGTTGTGCTAATCAAGTAATACCAACGACGTAGTATCATCAAGCATATTTCATATATGAGTGTACCAAAATATGTACACCACCATGCACCAATACCACAAAATGATGAATCCTATACATGTATGCCAAATCCTCCATAAAACATGTGCCAATCATCCTGCTAGTAGGTACTTCTACCAATGTACTAGAAGTGTAGAAATCATGCATCAACTATCAATGATGTACAACATGATCATCTCATCAAATCACCAACTACATGTCTCAATATGTAGTCCATACATATGCTAAATGTATGCACCATGATATCCAACATATGCTTCTAATAACACATCATAAGATATATCAATGAAACTTCAAAAAGTACTAGCCATGTACCCCAACATTTTATTTTATATAATCCAATAAATGAGCATTTGATTAGCATCAATCCATACTGATGGGTTAGTTCCATGTACCCAAGATATATATTACATCGTCACCTTACATGATCTAACATAGAACCATGAAAACCTACAACAAACAGTGTTAGAACCTACAATAAACAATGTCAGACCCTGCAACACAGAGTTATACCATCACATCAAGATGCAATCCATGTACATTGCCTTTTTCCCAAGGATTTTTCATATATATGCGGCTTGCTGCACATACAACTTGCGTATGTACGCTACCTATACAAGGTCAGCCTACGTATGTATGCGATTGATACCACTATCACCCGCGTATACCTCAGTAGATTACTTACTTGAGCTTCCCTTCAGTATTTCATTCTGTTATGGCTGCTCTATCTTCTTCACCCACTTTTATAGGTGTCCCTGCTCCTCAGAACTTGAGCTCTAAGCATCCATCTTTTCAAATATGTATCCCTTTCTTACCTCATTCCTTCTTCTAGCCATGCTATGTGAAGTCATCATCATGGAATTTCTTCTTGTGTTCCAACACTCCTGGAATTTTTGGCCAAATCCATTACAGCTGTAGCATCTCATGGTGTTACAGTGAACAACAATATGTCCTACTTGATCACATCTCCAACACCTCATATAGAATCTTCCATTATATCTCCTTTCATGAGATCTACATTCAACAACTTTGTGACCATATCCATTACATGAATAACAATGCCCATGAAAAATACTTTCATACCTTTTCTTTGGTGTCCCAAAATTAGCTTCTTGATGTCTTGCTTGCTTTGTTCTTTTGAGATTTTCTTTGCCTTGTGTAGATGGTTGTTTTGCAACATTTTCTTCCTTCTTTGATGGACTTACCTCATGCTTCTTTGAGGTTCTTTCTTCAGCATGTGTATCTTCTCCTTTGTATCCATGATCTGATTTATCACATGGTGATCTTTGACTTTCCAATATCTCATCCAAGATTCTTGAGCTATTCAATAATTTGTTTGACTTCTCTACCTTCTTTCTAAGGTCAACAATTTCGGCTTCTAACTTACAACATGGCTCTTCTTTTTCATTAATTTGATTCTTCAAAAGTTCTTCTACCCTTTTGGCTTCTTCAATTTGGATCTTGAGATGGACAATAGTTTCAAAACTTTTGCTAATCTCATCCTCTACCTTCATATCTTCTTTTTCATTATTTACTCTTGGGATCTCTTCTTTATTTTCTTCTAATTTAGTCTTAGAACTCTCTTCTTGTTCTTTGAGCATTCCTTTTAACTTCAAGGTGTACCTTTGACTCCTCCTAAGAAATTTATTAGTGTTATTTGAAAGATAGTTATAATGTGTATAAAAATGATCACTTTTATATCTATATAAACCCTCTTCAATTTCCTTTTGAAGTTCTAATAGATTTTCTTCTATTCTTTCCATGGGATAACTATCATCAAACTTTACACAAACTGTTTCTAGATCAGCTTCTTCACTTGAGAAAAATTCAACATCATCACATTTTGAATCATTGCAATCAAGAGTCTTTGGAGATTCTTTAACTTCAATATATTCCTTCTTGCCAACACCATCACATGATTCTTTTCCTTCATTTGAAATGTCTTCAAGATCTTCCTTTTTGTTATCATTACTTGATTATTCACTTGAAATGTTTTCAAAATCACATCTAGAAATAATACAATCAAGGGTTTTTTATGATTCTTTACCTTTGATAATATTGATGGAGTGGCCTTCAATATCTTCCTTCTCCTTCTTGATTTGATATGTCTCCTTTAGATTTAGCCATAGCTCCTTGGCGGAAGTGCATTGTCCCATTCTCTCTTTGATAGGGATTTAGATTCCACTAAGAATGGTCTTGAGAGCCAATGCATCATTGTTATTTCCTTCCCTTTGAGCTGGAAACTTTGACTTTCTCTTCAAAGGAAGTGATCCACCAATGGCTGCCTTCCAAATCACTGCTCCCATTGTCTTCAAATGTAATCTCATCTCTATTCTCCAAGTAGAATATTTTTCCTCATCAAGGATTGGAAATCCATCATCCATTTGTGTGTCTATGGATCTCCTTCAATCTTGTTAAGGCTTGTAGTGAAGGCCCACTCTGATACCAATTGTTGGACACACCTACCACACTTAGAGCGGGGGGGTGAATGAGTGTGGGGCTCTTTTTCCCAAAACTTCCCTCTTCCACAAAAACTTCTTAGTTAACATTCAACATTTATTCATTACCCATTGCTTTCATTTACAACCAGTTAGATGAGAACATATATCAACAATATATCATCAACAAGTCATCACCACAAGGAACACAAAGAACACAAGATGTATGTACATTTTTTCATTTTATTATGGACAAAAATCCAGGGGTTTATCAACAACAACTGAATATAGTACAACTTTACCAGAGCACCAGCTCTATAATGCAAGACTAAGCTTACACCCTCAACACCAATTGAGATGAGGCAACAATCCTCAACAGATATCAATCTGTCATCAGGTATGTGACATGTCAATAGTGTAGCTAGCGTGTGTGTGCACCCTAGCTCACTATAGCCTGCGTATGCATGCGGCTAGTGTATATAAAAACCTGTGTATACCTTCTGATATGTTAGGGTTTTTCCTTCAATATCAACTCAGATTATCTGCAATCAATATATCATTCTCTTCTGTCTCTGATTGTTCAATCTAACCACCAACCAGTCACAACACATCCAAGCTCTCCAATAGCTTGCTCATGCTCCACAACAAATTAATATGAATGCTATCTCAATCATGTATAAACAACTAGTATACCATAGCAATCATATCACCACTGAATCACAAGAGTACTGATCACTCTATCAACCAAATCATCCAAACTGAACCATATCATAGAATCCATACAAAGAATTCCCTAAGCATTCACAACACATCAAGACAATAATGTAACCATACCAGTGTCTCAGTGATAGATCTAAGGCCATAGAATGTAGATCTGGAACCTGCCTCATCATCCAAGAGCTTGGCATAATCTCAAACACAAATCTCCATGATTTTATCCACTATACGCTCCCTGTACACAGTCATCTCGTGCATACCTTCAATGCATACGCACCCTATACACAGACAACCCGCGTATACCTCAGAAACTAGGGTTTTTGAAGCTCCGAGAATTTTTCCGTCAATCTCTACGACATTGCTGAAACTTTGATGCATCCATGAGATCCTCCTCTCACTCTCTTCCTCAGAATAGATCTTCAATCATTCTTAAGAGATGCACACCAATAAGATGCTTTCACAAGAAGCTCTCCATCAATACTCCAAAAGATATTCACAATAATCTCTCCATTGATCCACAAAAAGGATGATCTACAAGAGACCATAGCTATCTTATTTATACTTTCATCCTCTAGCTCACTTAACCCATTTTCCTTATTTTAGGGTTAACCACTTTCCATAAATAGAAAGTTCTCAAATATTTTATCATTTAAATATTCCTTCTTGATTTTGTCACTTCTTTATCATTTAAATAATGATTTCTTCTTTTAGGTCACTTTGACTTCTTTGACCTTGGGGGCTTCAAGTCTTCATATGGGGGTCCTCCAACTTCATAAGGACATAACTCTCAAACCGTGAGGAGTTATGTGACATTCCACATACCACCGGAAATGGCATGACAAGAACTATCCATCTAGGATAGTTTCACCAACAAATCCATTGATCTTCATCTCATTATTTCACATACAAGCATGGGTCCTCCAACCGTTCTTCTAGGATAAATCAATCCACAAAGAATCTTCATGTGAGGGATTTCACCATAAGGGGACCACTTTGGAGTTCATCCATTTTTGCACCTTATCAATCATGATAAGACAATAATGATTCATCTTTGCATCAATTCACCACTGCATCATATACATCATATCAATGATATATCTTTATCAATTGGTTTCCACTTTGACATCTATCATTCTCATTAAGGACAATCATCAATCAATCAATTACTTGACATCAATCAATAAAACCATTTGCATCAATGACACATGATCCAACAATCTCCCAAATAATCAAATCATTGACATCAATGACAACATGATCCAACAAGGATCTCTTCTCCCATCGTCTTTATTTTCTCCTGCCATGGAAGGTCACTTGGGCATTCAATATTTTTTTTCCTCAAGAGAAACAATATCGAGACCCAAATCTTTGTACCCTAGCCTTGTCGGGGACATCCACTAAGAACGACAAGGAGAAGACCGCTCTGATACCACTGATCCAGATTTTATGAGAAGAAAGAAATGAATATAGATCTATATTATTAAAATAGAAATACAATGAACAATAACATAGATACAGTAAAACTTGGCTTCCATTAAATAAAAAATATGTTGAAACTATAAAATGCAGACTGAAACAAGCTTGCTAAAATGGTGCCATGTTATCTCTGAGAAGAGATGTGACGATTGTGCTCATTCGCAAGAACATGAGTACAATGAGGATCCAAAGGCATTTTTACATCAAACATGAATTCCAAAAGCCTATACATCCAAAAACCTAACACTAGGAGATGAATTGCCAAAAGTCATGTGGGCCCCATTGGGGTAAGTTGGTACATCAACTTCACGGGGTCGTAACTTTTGCATATGATTTTTTTTTAGACGCACGATAACTTGTTGGAAAGGTCTATCTGAGGACTACACATTATTCCAAAACACTTTGACTTTGTTTATAGTGTGATTGTGGCAGACCCAAAAAACGTTGTTTAGGGCCTCAAAATGACCCTGGAAGTTTAGGACCCAACAATATAGAAAAAAACTACAAAAAATGAAAATTGAAACTGCTAAGATGACATATGCATGTGAACCAGTTGGAATAGGTGGGTGGCCACCAATATCCACTTGGATCATAGTTATTGAGCTCATAGTTCCTTAGGTCATATTTCTTAAGGTCAAAGTTCTTAAGTTCAAATTTCACAAGGTCAAAGTTCTTGATATTAATTTTTGGAGGTCATAGTTATGCACGTAATAATTTTTAAGGTTAAAGTTCCTACGATCATAGCTTTTGAGGTAGAAGTTTCAACAATATTTTGTCTTCCAAACATCTCTGAAGCCACTTTTTACTTCTTTTTTTCATGCTAGATTCTCTTCCATTAACTTTTTGGTTGAATTTTTTATTTCATCATGTTGAGATATTTAGACACTGAGTTATTTAAGGTCAATTTGGTTTAATTTATTATCAGGTTAAAGTATGTTTTATGTGTGTTACCTTAGTTTTCTTTTGTACATTAGTAATGTCACAGTCACAATCACGTCCTACACATGAGTGATTTGATGGATCAAACATCTCTTCCATATTAATGAAATTTACTTGTGGTTTAACAAATGTGATTGGTCCCTCGGATGGGGTGAAACGAGGCTCTACGGTGACAGTTGGATTAGCACTCAGCCCGGGCATAAATGCCGATGGCCGCCACCCACAAGTGTGCATTAACGATGGTGGACGGCCATAGCTGCAGCTATACGATGGAGGGACTCCTCCCTCGCGCGACCATTTACGCCCATAGCGCACTCGACATGAAAGGGGTTAAGTGAGGACAGGTGACCTCGGCTTCTGGTTATGTGCTTTCTTATGTGCCCAGACAGAGCGGGACTGCTCCTGCTTCGGCTCTGCTTCTCGCTTGGACGCTCTGGTGCAGCCCTGCACTCCTCTCATCCTGGCTCACTACGTTTTCGTTGCATTTTGGTAAGGATTGTCCAGGTATTTTGTCTTTGTGTGTGCCGAGACAGAGTCGGTCTGCTCGTGCTCTGCACCTGCAACTTCTCTCGTCCTGGCTTATCATCTTATCACTGCAACCGATATGTTCATTCACTCATTCCCCGGATACTATGGTTAGAAAGTGAGGCAAGCCTCACTGTGGATCAGCCTGGAATGCTCATAAGGCGCAGCGGCGACGAAAAGAGAAATTGGAACACGCTCTGGCTCTGGAGACCTCCATACTTCGGAAGAAATCTCGGGATGAGAAATTGGCACTGCTCACCACCATTGCTGAGTCGGGAGTTGGCTGTAGTCGAGAATCCACGACAATTACGCCGGGAGACCGGCAGGAGGCTGGGGCTGAGGATGCGTTTGCCACCTGTTTCGTGGTGGAAGACCCGTTCATGGAGGACCTGTCGACTGCAGAGGAGCCCCATGCCATTGAGGTGACTCACCGGGAGGAAAGAAGACCCAATTTGGCACAGGAAGACGATATCTCTGGCTACATTGTTGAAGAAATCCCCTGGTCGGGCGACAACAATCCCACCAGCCACGACATGCAGGTAACTGGAGCAGAGACGAAGGCTGCAGAGGATGATGCGGAGTAGAGGGAGTTCGACGCTGGATTTGGAGCGGCAGTGGAATCAAGGAATGTTCCCCTCAGTGACGTGGGTGGCGGTATGCATGGCTCTCTACTCTATGCAGAGCACCTGGCTCTGGTGTTCGACCTCCGAGGACACATGTCTGACCTGGAGCATAGGGCCCTTCTCATGGGCCAGCACATGGACTTTCTCCTCGATGCATTTTCCAATGCTCCAGCTCAGCGGAAGTGCCCCCTCTGCGCACAGACATTTTGTTGGCAAATTCAGTTAACAAACAACAAATTAGCGTATACTTGTCATTGATGGCAAGTACATTTGTGGTTGCAGTGATGACAATAGAAATGAATAGCACTGCAACAATAATCGGGAGGAGAAGAGTCAGTGATCGTTGGATCCCATTCAAATTTTCTGAAAGGCCGACAGCCATCATATCTGTAGAAGCTGCAAGAGAGATAAGCCATCGGAGAATCAGGGATTGGGACTTTGAAATGTCCAATTCACTCGACAAAAAAAACCCCAAAATTGCGATATGCGATTTCGTGATGTAATCACAGCCGTTGGATAAGAAGTGCTCTGGACAGTTGATCACAGCCCGTTTCGGAGTATCGGGGATCGGGACATTGTAATGCCAAAATCTCTTGACATCAAGAACTCCAAAATCGCGAAACGTGATATTGCGATTCAATCGTAGCCGTTGAGCCAAGATTGCATCTGAACTGTTGATACAACTCACGACAACAGACCACGTCAGCAAGGGACACGTGGCACAACCAGGGAATGACAGGTGTCAGGCAGATTCAACACTTCAGGCACATGAAAGTCATGAATCAGAGTGACATGTGGCAGGATCTAACACGTGTCAAACCACGTGTGACGTCAGCAGAGGCATCGGAAATCGGGACTTTGAAATGACAAAGTCACTTGACATCGAAAGCCTCGAAATCCCAAAGGGATCAGGACCGTCCATATGAGGGACAGGTGTCGAAGATCAAGGCACCGTCGGCATTTTGTTCATCGGGAAATCGGGGATCCCGTTGACATTTTGTGCAAGTCAGAATCGCGATCCGCGAAACCTCGATGAGTGGGGGCCATCTGTCAGCGTAACGGAACGTCGGTATTTGGACGATCGGGAATCTCGTGGTTGTATGCATGGAGGAATCACAAACCCCGTAGCCCCGATGGGGTAAGATTGTGGTCACGGAGTAATGGTCATATGGACTTGGAGGGCCAGCGCATGGAGAAAAGGGCTCATTGGAAATCGGGAATTCGAGAGGACATTGACTCTCGACAGCGTAAAGCCCGAAACCCCGACAAGAGGTATGGTGACAGTCACATGATAGCTGGTCACATGGACCATTGTGTAGCCGGAAGGGGCTAAAGGTCGAGAAAGGAGCACATCGGGGATTGGAGAATCGGGGGTTCTGAGTACATGTGCATCTCGACACTGAGAATGCTGAAATCACGATGAGTGAAATTCCGATGGGATCTAAACCGTTGGATCAAGTATTGATCGAAGGGTTGATGTTCTTCCTCACATGTTAACGCTTCAGTTATGAATCCGTTAAGAGAAACAGACTGATAATGACAAATCGGTTAACGTTTCAGTTGCCAAGACAGATGTCCTCGTATTATCTATTTGAAGGGGAAGTGGAATCGTCAAGGAGGTGTGTATAAAAAGAAAATGAGCGAGACTAAACCTGTGTGGTCATTCTGAATGAAAAATGAGTAAACAGTAAGAAAAAAGAAAATGAGCAGAGGCATAGCAAGAAATGAAGCAAATGTGCAGAGCGAGATGAAATGCAGAACAAAAGCAAAGCAAAATGACAGACAGAACAGAAGGAGGGCAGAATGACAGAAAAGGTGATGCAGAGCAGGCATGCTAAACAAACAAAAGAAGAAAAGAATTGCAGAACAGTTTGCTGAAGATCAGATACAGAGAAAGATTGGTAAGACTTGATTTATATGAGTAGTTGTCTGTGTATTCATTATGGATTATAAACTAGGGAGGTTGGGAGGTTCTCGGGAGGACTGTTGTCCTCAGAAGTTCAAGTGGGTGCTTGAACACAGG